>QEOT01124142.1:5697-71566 GCA_003123785.1 Pterocarya stenoptera | reverse complement strand
GTGGGGCTGCTCCACAGCCACCGCCCTCTCTTTTTTCAAAACTGCACCCTCCTCATAATTCTGAATCATTTCATTTTTTCTTACTTTTTTTTCCCCTTCCCTCTTTTTCTCAATTTCTTTTCCTTTTTTCTTTTTTCTCTTGAGTAATCACCCCACTCTAAATCTCCTAGCGTCCCACCCCTAGCTCTCCTCTTCCACAAACCCCATACCTCTCCTACAGTGGCTCCAGTCATTGTCCCCCTCTCTTTGTTCATACACACTAGAGGCAACTCAGACATTTGGGCCTACATCCTCCCCTTCGAGAAATCCATCTTTTGTGGAGGCAGATAACGATTGAATGGCAATAAAACAAACATGTAATTTTCAAAGAGCCATGGCCTGCCATCCATGACCTTGAGTTTTTCAGCTTGGTTAGCAAACTGAAGAATAAAGATATTCATACCCACCTCCTTCAACCTGGCTTTCTGACTTATGCGCCAAACCTTCCCCATAGTGCCTTCCAGCACCACTGAGCTCAAGTTTCTTCCGGCCCTTTATTCCAGTTACGTTTCATCTTGAATACAATGTTTGTAGTTCGAGAATAATCATGTCAAGTTATTCATGTCAATTATGACCCTAAGTGCTAGGATAGGGTATTATCCTAGTGAAACTCTTTTGTTGATGCTGAAGTGTCTAAATAGAAGTGAAATTTCCTAAGTTGACGAAATATTGTCAAAGGGTAGCAGGCGAGGCCTAACTAGCTGGTCACCGGAGTGCGCCAGACACTAATGCAGATGGAGCCACATTTCAGTTCTCGTGGGGTCTATAGTGAGTGTGGCACACGAGGTACGCAGTCCACAGTAAGTGTGGCACAAACAACGCAGTCACAGCTAGTGAAGAATCTAGATACATATGTTGTGATACAGTAATCGGCAGGAACACATAGCTCTAGGGGAACCATGTAGCACCCAAGTAGTTGAGTTTAATCAGTTAAAGAACAAGATTTCAAGTTCATGTTTAATCAAGTCTCAGATCAAATTCATATTAAGTCAAGTCTCAAATCAAATTCATGTTAAGTTAAGTCTAAGTTTAAGTCCTGTTCAGTTTAAGAAAATCAAGTCCAGTTCACAGTTCAATTTTAGTTATGTCATTTATGTTATGTTGTATGTCAAGTTATGCTATGATTACTTATGACTTTGGTTATGCATTCATGCTTTTACTGCCATGCATGCATCATTAACCTGTGTTGAGCTTTTTTGTTAACTTGCTGAGATTTGTAATCAAATCTCACTGTGCTAGTCTCAACTACCATTCCCACCCAAATGGTAGATGTTGTTATAGGATCCGAAGGAAAACCAGGATTCAACCAATTGGACACAGTCGATTGGGCGACGGTGCGGCGTCAATGTTAATATAGTAGTTAACTTAAATTAATACTTGCACTATGGAGCTGTATCTCCAGTACTCTTTTAATCAAAGCCATTTTGGACTAGCGTTATGATCTCAGTTGTTTAGTATGTCTTTTTGTATGAAGTATGTTTTAAATATTTGGGATATTTTTCAGTTTGGTGCATAGTATTGCTAAGAAACAAAATTTATCCGCCACGAATATTGCATAATACTAGATGCATGTTAGGAACATTGCATCTTTAATTGTCACGAACAGAGACATGTAACTGTGTTTCATGTCTCAACGCTTCAGATGTCCGTCAGATCCCAAACGGAATCTGGGTGCATCACAACCATAGCTTTCCAAAGGGCCATACATTCTACTGTAGCTGAGTGTTGCACATGCATCTTCTGATCATAACAGGCAGTTAATGCTTCTCCCATTTCATCCCTTATAACAATCCCAATCCCCACTTTTCTTTGTTTCTGATCAATGGCTACATCCCAATGTTTCTTTACATAACCTATATTTGGTTTCTTCCATCTCACTTGTCTCACAGTAACCCAGCTAAGAAGATTTTTCTCAAACATAGTTTGAGCCAGCTGAAACTCCAGAATTTGTTCCCTTGCTGCAGTAATGATCTCGCCAGGAGATGTGAAACTATTTTCAAAGACAAACTGGTTCCTTCTTAGCCATAAACTCCTCATAATCATTGCCACCTCCTCCATTTCCTTCTTGGTCAGGTTCTACATTAACCTCTCTATTAGTGCCGGAAAATCTTCTTCATTAGTGCTCCATTTCTTAGTTTTAGCACAAGACTAAAGCCACACATCATTAGTAGCAGCACATTGCCACATCACATGCATAACAAACTCCTTTTGGTCCTTTCAACAATTGGGGGTAGCCCCAAATACTTCTTATAGGACCCTTCTACTTCTTATAGGACCCTTCTATCACTGCACCACCAGCTTCCCCAATCAAAATCTTATCGATCAACTTGGTGTTCGAACTAAAGAAGATTGCAGACTTCTCTTTGTTCAGAACCTAACCAAAAGCTAGTTCATACACCTGCAGTATAGCTTGAATCTTCTACCATTCCTCCACCTTGGCCCTCTCAAATAAAACACAATCATCTGCAAATAGCAGATGGTTTACTCTACAGCCCCCTAGCCACATTAACTCCCTTTGTAACCTCTTGCATGTCAGAATAATTAAAGAGAGTAGAAAAACCTTCTACACAAAGGATAAAGAGATAAGGAGACAGTGGGTCTCCTTGTCTCAATCCTCTAGAAGGATAGAATGTAGGACCAGGTTGACCATTAACAAGAACTAAGTAAGACACTGACCTTACACACCTTAAAATCAGTTCAGTCCACCTAGAACAAAACCCCATCCTTTTCATGACAGATTCAAGAAACACTACAACAAAAAAGGCTTTTTCCAGCGCCAAGTTTGGTCGCAAATACCCTAAAAAATGGCTGCAAATCCTTATTTTCGTCAAAATTTATTTCGACGCATGTTTGTTGGAATTGTTTGCTCTTTTTTTTTTTTGCGTAAAATCAGCGAATGTCTAATTTGGTCACATTAGCTACGCTTTTCCTATGAAAATTAATCGCCGCAAGTACTTATATAATCGCCGCAATTGGCAGTACAAACGCATTCTCATATCGCTGGAAAAATTTATTTGCGGCGAAACTTTTCCTCGCAATAAGTTAAATCTTTGTCGCTAATAGCGAGATCCTTTTCTCGTCTAATCCCCAAAATCGACGCAATAGGTGATTTCCCAACGATACCATTTTCCACGCATGGTATTTGCGACATACGGTGATCGTTGCAAAAGAGTGTTTGCAACGAAAATATCTCCTTTTACGGCGAATTTAGGTCGCCGCAAATAATCTTTAAAAAAAAAAAAAAAAAAGAACTAGTGAAACGTTTCACTAGTATTCCAAACCATCAAGCAATGTATTATTATCCATATGATATCTTTTTATAATATCATCAATGTGCATTAAAGAAGTTAATCCACATAAAACAGATGAACTAAAGCAAAACAGTTATAGTTGAGTATTTTGTGATTGAAACACATGGAAACTTTGCATCCATATTCCACATGAATCTTAAACTACCTAAAAGATAAGCTAATCACCTTAAATTCCTCACAACAGAAGATGGGGAGCCATCAGTATTATATAGTAGTGTATTTTAAACAACACCAAAATAATAAACACACCAACCCAGAATGAAGAACACAGATGCACAAAAAAAGAAACACATCTGTCTTCTGCACTAAAACATCACTGCACTAAAACAGAACCACATAACAGATGGCATGAACCACATGTAGAGCTCTACCTATCACTGCACTAAAATCACCTACATGTTAAACACATGTAGAGCATCTGAAGGCATGAACCACATGTAGAGCTCTACCTATCAGCAAAGACAGGTTCTACCTGCAAGCAAGAAAAGTGTAAGATTAGGCCATGTTTTTTCTTATAAGTAACTACTTATAACCATCTGATAAAACTTTTTCCATTTTTCATATTATATATAACTCTCCATACATTAATTACCACAGTTTTATACTTGAATATTATATAGAAAACATATTGATGACTATATATTCCTAAAACATTGACAGCCACATGCAGTATACTTGTGCTCTCTCTCATATATATAGATATGTTGGCATATATATAGATATGTTGGCATATATATATAATGTTGATAATCCTAATCTCAGAATAAGGCTAACAACCAAAATTATCTTTGTATTAAAAAGAGGAACACAGACTAAGAATACGACATTAAACGGAGAGCCAGCAGCATGATAGAAACTCAATAAGTGTCGTCGCGAAATCTGTGTTAATCATGATTATTAATGCCAAAAAGTGTTTAGTCATTAATGTCTCTTCTAAATCATGTTAGGACACACCAAAGAGCATAACAAAATTTGCTATGCTAGAGAGACAAACAAGGAATCAAACCTGTTGACCAGATGTTTAGCCATTAATGTTTTCCCCCTTTTGCAGATACATTTTTTTTCTTCTTTTGGGTGTGTGGGGGAGGGGGTAGGCAGAGCAAGAAAGAAAGACAGCATAGCTTAGATCTATGCTTGATCATGTTCTGGGTGACATACAGTCTCCAACAAAACCAAAACACATTTAGCAACAAATACCTTGTTTTTAGTTGTTATGTTTCCTGGCTGCCACCCTTATGATCTCTAATCATTTCTTTATCATCTGGGTCAGTGGAAATAAAAGAACCTAAAACTCCACTAATGACTAATCAAATTATGTTCCCAAGTCAAATCTCTGTCATATACATTAATTATCCAATTTCTTTTTCAAATCTCTAATATCTCTCTCTTCTATGTGCCCCCTTAGACCTATTTAATTTACATGTACATGAGTATGAGAAGGCAATGTTCAACCACCAAGCTGCTTCTTTTTTTTTCCCTATAATTATATTAAGCGCTGCAAATAAAGATTAAAAAAATCGAAGAAGACAAACAAAAGATTAAATGCCACTGCACTAAAACATCATTGTGCATAGAAAAGAACCACACAATAGATGAAATTTGTAGTGCATGCAGTCACAAAGGTTAGTAGAATGCACAAAACACAAGCTGAACAAAGTTCCAATAAATCAGTAGGGATGCAGCATGATCCAAGTGAAAGCTGGAAGCAGAAGCATCACTTTAGGTTAAACAAAGAGGCAAAACTATAAATTACATTAGCATTTGGTGGTAGTGGTTTTGAGTTGTCTGAGATATGTACTAATGACCATATGAGGGCAAAAAGGGAAACCACTTCGCCCCTACATGGAAGCCAACCACACAATGAGAACACCAACACTACCCTTTCCCCATGTCTCCACAAATCCTTCCGTTTACAATCTCTAGACCCCATAAGAAAACTTTTCATGAGATCTTCACATTAACATAAAAACCAGATGATAAATAGAATAACTAGAAGAGGCAGACAGCAAGCTCGCAAAATGGCAAGCTATCTTCATTGCAAACCTTAAATCTTAAATCTTAATAATTTGACCCAATAATAGAACACAGACGACAAAAACCAACAAAAAAAAAAGGAAAAAATAAATAGCTAAAGAAGCTTATTGTAACGCCCGTCCTTGGGGTGGACCTTTTTTGGAAAATATTTTAGAAAATACGACAGGAATTACCGTCCAGTTTAAAACCTTTTACAGTCCTTCCAAGGGTGCAAGACTCTACGTTATAAAATAAAAAGTGCTTTCGTAATAAAAGGGTTTTGGAGTGGGAAATAAAATTCTTTAAAATAAAAAGACCTTTTCGTACGTTAAAAACCTTCATGCCTAGACCTTCGTGCTCTTTCCCTTGGGCTGTGTCCTTCCTGGGCGTACTGCCCATTTAGTTTCCTGTGGGGGGAGGGACACACATAAAAACTAAAATGAGTCGAATACTCAGTAAGCATTACTTCATACCGTTAAAATATAATAACATATGTTTTCAGTCATCCATTCATCATTCCATACATACTATACATACATGCATACATGCTTGCGTTAAAACATCAATGGACGGGGGCTTTCTTTCTTAAAACATGCTTTTCTTTTCTTTAAAACGTTCCCCCGTCACTGCCTTCATTTCTTAAAGAATGCCGTGCATTCATACATACATTACTTTTCTTTTCTTTTCTCTTTCATAGGCCGGTGCACGTTGTTACACCCCGCGTGCTGGGGTTAGCGGCCTTTTGGGCCGATGGATTCGCCCGTGGCCACGGGTTGGAATCCCTTTCCGTCAGGGTGCAACACTGGGTCGACTACCAGATACTACTGCCCGGCATTGCAATCTGCCCGTTCATTCGTTGGGTACCCCTTTCCGTCCATTCAGTCCATATGGCCGTTACGTATTTTCATACATTCATTAATGCCACATGCCGTTCTTTTCATTCATTCATTCATTCATGTTGGCTCTAAAGAGCCGAGGCATTCATTCATTTCATTTCATGGGCATGGGCATTCATTTCTTTTCTTTTCATTTCATGCTTTCATGGGAAAAACATCTTTTCGTGGGAAAACATCTTTTCATGAGAAAACATTCTTTTCATTTAAAGGCATGGCTTAACATCGTCTTTCATGGCATCGTTTAAAACGTCAGTTCTCAGGGACCAGTTTTAAAACACTTTCTTTGCGTCTATTAAAGCATCATTCTGAAGCTCGAGGCATCACCTTCGAAGCTTCCTTTCTTTTCTTTAGAAAATACATACAATAGATACACGTATATTCATCCATTCGCATGCATACAATTAATACTTTTGGGTGCGTAAAAAGGGGCTTTCATAGAGGGGCCGTACATATGTATACCATTCAATACTTAGCATGCTTTCTTTAAAACATCTTTCGTATCCTTTCTTAAAGCATCTTTCATGGGAAAACAGTTCATCTTTCTTTTTCATTCATTCTTTAGAGAAAACTCTAGAAGAGCATGAACGTAACACTTACCTGGACTCCATGCTACTTTCATATCATGCAGTCTATTCATGCGCGTGTCAGATGGCACCTACATGCATACATAACCTTAACGTTAATCTCTATCTAGTGCATAAGCAACTGAACTAGAAATATAGCTATCCTTTACTTAGAACACTCTCCTTCTATCCTGTGTCCTTTCATGTTCCTTACTATGACAAAACCCTTGGAGACCCATTACGGTCTCTACTTCCTTAAACTTTACGTTCTACCTCGAGCGCTTACTCGCTAGGGTGAACTCATGTTTCACCTTAGGATTAAGACGCTAAGACTTCTGTCTCATTCTTCTCATTAATTACGTTCCGACGCATGACTTAGACTGACTAAGTCACGCATCCCATTCTTAGACAGTACCTTCATCATTACCCTTATGCATCTTAGCTCACTCTACTTCTCATGACCATCCATTCTCGTTACAAGGCTCCAAGCCACTCTGAGACTTGAGCACAGTGTAACCATGCTTAGGACAGATTACCCATTACATATGGTTAATCCGTCCGGCACGTGCGTCTAACCAGATAACACACGTACCTTACTCCTTTATCTCTTAAGACCATCATTTAATACATTGGTCACGGACTCGTACGGCGAACGCCATACTCCGTTACCAACCTTCTCATACCCGGCTAGCATGACCCTTCATGCTAGTCGTACCTCATGATAGTTCATCCCAACTGTTGACATGATGGGATTCTGTTCATAACCACACTCCACGTCACACCATATAGCTCGAGACTAAATCCCAAGCTATACCGTGACCCTGTCACGTCATCTCACATGCATCCTAACCCATCACAGTATAGCTTCATGATTGACCACGTCACTTCATGACGTTGCCCAATCATGCTTCCACTGCACTGCTCTGATACTTCTTGGCCACTTAGCACATACTCATGGCCATAAGCCGACTACACGGCGACACTCATCGCCGTAGGCTACAGCCGTATCATTACTACGGCACATACCTCAACACTTTACGTCACGCCATATAGCTCGAGACCATTCTCAAGCTATATCGTGACCTTGTCACATCACATCTGACATTCCGCTATGTCACTTCCAACTCATCACCAGTATGGTTCCTCACGTACTCTCGTCACAACGTGACACCTCATCACGTTCCCGCTACATCACTCTTACGCTAACTCTTCACCCGTCGCAAGCACGACTTCTTAATCTATCACGTCACTTAGTGACATTGCCCGGTCATGCTTTTGCTGCGCTATTCCAATACCTTCTAGCCACTTCGTACTTACTTCTAGCCACAAGCCAGTCACATAGCGACACTCGACGCCTTGGACTACAGGCCGTATCTCACACTTCGGGACACTGTTCCACAGTTCCCGACACCATACATCAAGCCCTTCGCCCATTAACTACCCAATCACCTTTATCTTCGCAACACGCCATACGGTGTGTCGCTGCACCTCATGGAGTACACTCTTCATGTACTCCCTTCACAAGACTACACTACGTCACTGCTATGGAGTACACGCCATATGGTGCGTCACTCCATTACAATGGAGTACACTCTACGTGTACTCCCTTCACAGAACTACGCCACGTCACCGCTATGGCATATACGCCATACAGTGTACCATCTCACCACATGGAGTACACTCCTCGCGTACTCCATTCACGACGCTCCGTCATATCACTAATACGGCACACACGCCGTACTGGGTATCGTTTCCCAACATGGAGTACACTCCGCGTGTACTCCATCCATGATATTACGCCACGTCACCGCTATGGCACACGCCATACGGTGCACCATCTCACCACATGGAGTACACTCCTCGTGTACTCCATTCACGGCACTACGCCACATCACCGCTATGGCACACGCCATACGGTGCCTCGTCTCACTACACAGAGAACACTCCATGTGTACTCCTTACATGGCACTAGGCCACGCCACTACTACTGCACATACGCTACCACCGCACTTCACAGCACAGTCCACAACACTACACAGCACACTTCCCAACTATGCTCAACACTTCACTACAGCATGTCACATTGCCACTACACAGCAAATCCTATAACACTAGCAGCACAGTCCACAACCTAATACTAACAGCATAGTCCACAACCTAGTCAACTAGCTAACATCTAACATTTAATATAAAAAGCGAGGGATAGAGATTTATACCATCGACGGGATAACCGGTGCGTCGCTCGTTGACCGTTACAGCGATAACGCCGGAGGAATGTACGGGGTGGCTACACCGCGTACAGTGACTGTTTAGGCGTTTAGATAGCTAGGTGTGGTCTTGGAAAGGCCTAAGGTGGCCTTGATGATGCTGGTAGGGAACATAACACGACAGCTCTAGCCGTGTGCAGTGACGGTCAATCACGCGCAGTGACTATCCATCACGTGCAGTCATCAACCCACTACGTAAAGTGGTGGTTTGGGCCTAAGGCTGGGCTAAGGGGACTGCCGAAGGAGCCGTGGAGGCTCAGTGGTGGTCGGCACGGTGGCCTATGGTGGCTGGCCGTGCACTGTGAGGGAGGAGAGGCCGTGGGAGAGTGAGAGAGAGCGTGGGGCTGTGGGTGGCAGATCGGGGCCGTGGGTGGTACCGTTGGGTTCGCGGTGGCCTACGGATGCCGGCTAGGGTGGTCGTTCGCCATGGGTGGCGGCGGGGGAGCCTAGACCCGTGCGGTGGAGAGGGGGACTTCGGGAGGTGGAGGAGAGGCCTATTGGCCGTGGGTTCATGGGAGGAGGATGGGCGAGACCTCAGGAGTCCCATGGTGGTGTCCGGTGGCCGAGATGACCGCGCACGGCAGCGCTAGGGGGCTGCACAGTGAACCCGTGCATGGGTTTGCTGTGCTCTTCCATGGTGGAGGGAGGTGGCTGCATGGGAGGGGCTGAGGCCGCTGGAGGTGGCCGGTCAGTGGCAGGGGAGGCTGTCGTGGGAGAGGTGGCGCCGGAGGACGGCGCACGGCGGCGCTGGAACTCCTATGCTCGTTCGGGCTTGCACCGTCGAGGGAGGAGGAGGAGAAAGCGTGGGGAGGCAAGGCCGGTGCTGGGGGACTCGCCAGAGGGAGGCGGTTCCGGTGGTGGTGGCCGTGAGGCTCACCGGCGCACGGCGGTGCCGGGCTGGGGGCTGGTGCCTTCGGGCGTGGGTATCGCATACGGGGAGGCCGAGAGGGAGAAAGGGAGGAGAGAGAGAGAGAGAGGGGAGGGAAAAGTGAGGGAGAAAGAGAGAGGGGCTGAGGTTTTATCCTAAAACCCGACGTCTGGGGTCTATAAAATGGTCTACGATGACCTTTAAACACTACTTTAAAAACAAGTAAACATTTATTTATTTAAAAGCACTGAGAGGAAAAAAGATAGAATATTATTTAAAATAATATTCTATCATCATTTATAAAATGATGAAGTCTTACTTAAAATATTTAAAAGAGTAAAACTATTAATTTAAATTAAAGATTCCATCATTATTTAGATTACATAATATTTTAAATAACTAGAATCATTTATATAAAATGATTCCTACAATTATAATATTTTTGGAGCTCTTCAAAGATGTTATAATTAAGTTATTTAAAATATTCTTTAGTTAAATAATAATAGGAATCTTCCATTTAAAATACACATAACTTTAAAACACAAAGATAACTTTAGAAATCACGTAGTATCTTTAAAAACAAGCCATCGAGGTCTGGCACGCATAACGGGACTCTTAGACACTAGAGGGGAGGAGCAGGCTGTCACATCACATCTGACGTAATTGCTTACGTCAGAAGAATGAAGGAGGAGCAGGGTGTTACACTTATGAACCTTAAATCTTAATTAATGCATTTGCATTCCCTTTTTTAATCGGTGAATAATTGCATCCTCTCTAGACTCAAAACAAAAATGAGGTGGAAAGAAAGAGAGACAATATGGGTACTTACACACTGCTGTTTGCGCAGGTTGTTTGATGTGTTACCAAAGTAAGGGGAGCTGAGGGCCTGCATTCAGGGGGAGAAAAAGGAAAAAAATTAAAGCATATGTCTCTGCAATGCATGGATTAATTACCAAAATGAATATACAATTAAAAACTAACATAATTAATTTCTTGAATATGGATTTGGACTGAATGCTTCTGATATAATAATGAAAAGAGAAATATGAATTGGTATTAACTGGATTTATCAATATAAAGTGGATATAGTGAATACTTTTTAGATCCTGCTGATTATGGACATACCATCAGCTAAGTAATTTTCAACCAAACACAGAAATCTCATCCCAGGAAGGGAAACTAAATTAAATTGTAGCAAGCACCATAAAGTACTAGTCAAGTGGTCTTTGAAATGAGCAGTATGACATTAAAATAAATATAATTTTTTTTGATAATATATTAACATCAATATAATTGGCTGACCTTCATTTTCCGTGCCATCAAATTTAGAAACTTATAACCATCAATGGTGCTATATTTGATCAGCATCAACTTCACTGATCATATCCTGCAGTTCAGCTTCAGTAGGATTTTGCCCCAAAGATCTCATGAATATTTCCAACTCTTTTGTTGTAATGCAGCCTATAGAAGCAAATCATCAGAACAAAGGTCTTCCCTTTTAAAATTATTGTTTATGTCATTTTTCAACTCAAATGCTAGGTGTTATATAAGAGAAAGCTTTTTCCAGCAAGGAGAAGAAATACCTTATATCCCACTATCACAAATCTATTCGAGGCCTTTTATGTTTCAGAGAACTCTGGGGAATCTTACCATCACAATGCTAAGGCCAGAAAAAAAAAAAGAAAGAAAAAGAAAAAGATAGAGAGCCTGCGACAAAAAGGATCTGCACAACTCTCAACTCTATAACACAAATGACCTGCATGTGCTCCTTTTGGAATGGCTCACTACATATTCTTTTATATAAATTTGACAGTCCTTCTTTCATCTATGGTGTAACTCAAGATCTTCAATAGACAGTTTTGCCAAGATTGGATGAGGTGAACAACATCCCAAAGTAATCATTGAACGCAGCTTCCAAATCAACGTTTCTTGACCAACTTCTACCATTTTCATCCCTAACGTCACATATTTTATTCTTGGCTCTTCTATGGTTTGCACAGCTATGAAACAATTTAGTATTCTTATCCCCAAGCCNTGAACGCAGCTTCCAAATCAACGTTTCTTGACCAACTTCTACCATTTTCATCCCTAACGTCACATATTTTATTCTTGGCTCTTCTATGGTTTGCACAGCTATGAAAGAATTTAGTATTCTTATCCCCAAGCTGATACCAGTTATACTTGGCCCTTTCCCTCTCTAGCAATCTCTCCACCTCCCTTTGAATAGTTTTAGTCTCTTCCACATTGCTACTACATTCACCCTTTTGTAGTCTCCTTAGCACCTTAGTTTTTTCCTCTAATTCCCTCCCCATACCTGCCCCCATTTGTCTACTCCATCTGATCAGAGCCTTCTTACTATTTTCTAAGCTGGATAACATCACAGAATCCCTCTTCCTTTATCACACCTCTGTCCCATACCCTCTTCAACACTTCTGCACACTCCTCCTCTAGGGCCCAACTTGTTTCATATCGAAACACTCTCCTCCTCCTCCCCTCTCTTCCATAAGCTTGATTCATACACCATAACGGTGGCCTCAGAACATCTAGCTGCCAATACCTCCACCCAACCCTCCTGAAACAAGCTTTTGCATCGTGAATTCACAACTGTCCTATCAAGTTTTTCTTTAGTGAAAGTCTCATCTTCATGCTTGCTACTCCACAGGAACTTGTCTCCTCTCCATCCCAAATCATAAAGCCCTCCTTCCTCCAAGACATCTCTAAATGCAACCATTTGACTTTCTTGCCTATACCTCCCACCCATTTTTTCATCTTGAGAAACCACCTCATTAAAGTCTCCAATAACTCCCCACCCAATGTGCATAGCAGGTTTAAGAGAGGAGAAGAACCTCCAAGAAGCAGCTTTCTTGCTAACATCAGGCTCTCCATGATAACCTGCCAATAACCACCTATCCTATCCTCCCTCATTTGTGACCCATAAGCTGATGTGCGTTCGAGAGTAATTGGCCACTTCAGCAATAACATTATGATTCCAAAACATAATCAAACCTCCCTTTCTTCCAACCGGTTCCACTATAAAGAACTCCTCACATTTCAATATTTTTTTCATTTTCTCACATTTCCTGTTATTCATGTTAGTTTGCATTAAGAAAACTAAGTTGAGCTTCTTCTCCTTCACCATATGGTAAAGGTATTGAACTGTCCAAGGTTTTCCAAGCTCTAGGTAGTTCCAACTAAGTGTTTTCATTTATGACAGGTGGGGCTGCTCCACAGCCACCGCCCTCTCTTTTTTCAAAATTGCACCCTCCTCATAATTCTGAATCATTTCATTTTTTCTTACTTTTTTTTCCCCTTCCCTCTTTTTCTCAATTTCTTTTCCTTTTTTTTTCTCATGAGTAATCACCCCACTGTAAATCTCCTAATGTCCCACCCCCTAGCTCTCCTCTTCCACAACCCCTTCCCCTTGCCGGTAACCTCTACAGCAATCACCTCTACCGAGTGCTCCTCAGCAGCTTACACTACAGCATCCCTCACCACAATATTAGTCACCACATTACCATCCCCCCCATCCTCACCATATATCACAACAACATTCACAATAACAGTTTGTTCTACCCTATCATTCTCCACCCCTTAATGTGCTGCCCCTTAATGTGCTGCAAAGATTTAGTACTCACCTCCCTCTCACCATCCCCTCCACTCTCAATAACAACCACTTTTGACACCAATAAAGAATCTCTCCTCACTTCAGTTTTTTCACTCCCTCCAACTTGTTTTACAACCCCCTCCCTTCAGTCTGCCTCTCATCCCTGCTCTGAGCCACACCCCAAATTGTTCCCCTCCAACACCCTATTTTTCCTCATATGAACCCTCCCCATGAACAATGCAGCCACAATTGAAACAAAAGTGAGGGAGTTTTTCATACCTTAAAGGGATCCAATATTTCATACCCTTGACTGAGATTGTCCTTCCCCTAGTAAGAGGCTTAGATAAGTCTATGATCACTAATACCCTCAAAACATTTCCCCACCCACTGCCATCATCCTGAGTCTCCACCTCCAATACCTCTCCTACAGTGGCTCCAGTCATTGTCCCCCTCTCTTTGTTCATACACACCAGAGGCAAGTCAGACATTTGGACCTACATCCTCTCCTTCGAGAAATCCATCTTTTGTGGAGGCAGATAACCATTGAATGGCAATAAAAAAAAACATGTAATTGTCAAAGAGCCATGGTCTGCCATCCATGACCTTCAGTTTATCAGCTTGGTTAGCAAACTGAAGAACAAAGATATTCATAGCCACCTCCTTGAACCTGACTTTCTGACTTATGCTCCAAACCTTCCCCATAGTGCCTTCCAGCACCACTAAGCTCAACTTTCTCTCCATCCAAACCTTCCCCACCACACTACAGTCACCTTTGTTTCTCAGTTCCTCCGAAACTCCATCTCCCACCTCAATATTGAAAGATTCTTCCTCCGTCAATCACAACTTCTCCCACCTTTCCTCGAGCTCGTTCATCATTCCCAACCTCCAACCACCGCAGGATCCAGTAATTGCCACCTAAAAACCTTTACCTCCCCACTCAGTAACCCTTTTTGCCTTCTACACCACCAAACGCCACGCCCCAATTCCTTCCCACCACTTGATTCTGTTAGATAAAAAATGGACCCCAACCTTTACCTCTATTTTTCTCAAGAGAAGACTATATTTTTCCTGTATTAGTTTCCTCTTTGAATCTTGACTAGTCAAATGATTATCTATTAATCTTAGTATTGGAATTCTACACTACTTCTGAATTAAAATGTGAAACTCCATTCTCAATTAAAGTACTTCTATGACGTTTAAGACCCTCCTATTTATAGGACGATACAGAAATTGCAACTAAAGAACTATGCTTCTTTTCATTTTATATCTGTAAATCCTATATAAACTACACTAAATATGCAATCCTAGGATGTTAACTATTAGCCTTGTATAACAAAAATGAGTTATGCTTCATACAGTCACTTTTACGTATTTATTGCACACTCTACTGATATGATTGGTTAAAATAATTATTTTATATTAAAAAAGGCGACGCAGCCAATCACAGTAGTGGAGTACGTAAAAGTGACTGCACATAGAGTTTTTGAGCAAAAATATCTAAAGTTGGACAAGTATTTCAACCTGATGGTAAGACCTATGATCGTTGGAAAAGTTAATGCGATGAATTCAAATTCAATCTTCTGTTTCCCAACAAATCAAATATTAGCACGACACATTTTGATTAATACGGCACAACACATTTTGATTAAATATTAGCATCAAAGTGTGATTAATACGTATAAAATCCAGTTAGTTTCTATCAAATTAACATAATATTCATTATTATTAATGGCTTGGTAAGGAAGCTGATGGTATTTTTATTTATAAAATGCATATAGATCATGCATTGTACTACACTTAACTAGGTTCAACATTTTAGTGCTCAAAAAACTTTTTCTAGAACTATTATACAATATTGGGCAAAAATTAGAATAGTCTTCTGAATACTGAGTGATCTTGTAGTACTTAGTTTTTTGTTCTTCTTAAATTTTGACCATACAAGTGG
Source organism: Pterocarya stenoptera (assembly GCA_003123785.1). NCBI lineage: Eukaryota > Viridiplantae > Streptophyta > Magnoliopsida > Fagales > Juglandaceae > Pterocarya > Pterocarya stenoptera. The sequence continues at coordinate 56,060 of QEOT01124142.1, read as the reverse complement.
ACCTCACGACGGTTGAGTGGTTGAACTGGTCTTGCATTCATCTCAGCATACTGCAATTAAGTAAATCATAAAATTTAGAATGTTAGAAGCTATGTTTTTTGGTCATGTAGCTAACGAACTAAACTAATGACTCATCAACTCTTTAATTTCATTGTGCTTTTTGCCTTAAGATTGTAAAATAAAAGGATATATATTACACCTCCATCTCACTTTTGTGTAATGTATACACATTGAAATTCTACTAGCTCCTGTCATATTGTGATGATCATGTGATATTACCTATCAATCCTTAATTTTTTTTAAAAAAAAATAAGAATTGATATAATTTTTAATGCTTAATGTCATGCCATCACAATGTGATGAAAATAGAACGAGAGTGTAGTATAAAACACATCTCTTTGTTATTATATGTTTTTTTAATAAAAAATTTGATCTGTTGAGGGTCAATATTATATGAACACAATGGGATGAGAATGGGACAAGGATCTAATACATAACACAAATGATTATATATAAATAGCTAGATGAAAACAGTTTTGTTACTTACATCATGGACCACCTCTCTGAGTACATTTACTTGCTTTCTTGACACAGTCCTTACCTAGGGGTGGATTTTAAATATAATCAAATATTATCAAATGTCTCATTCTAGCCTAACAAAAAACTCATGAAGAATTTACAAATTAAGGAGATGACTAGGTTTAACAGGGGCTTTACCTTCTTATTGATTATCCAAGTAACACCATATTTTTTAAATTTTTGAATTTTTGAATTTTGAATTTTTTTTTTTTTTTGAGTTTACTCTTTTTCAATTAATTCAATTTTTTTTTTTATCATTATTCATATATTAAATATTTGATAAAAGAAAAAAATAATAAAAATTAAAAAAAGTATAGTGTGTGGAGATTATGTAAATAGTAAGAAATTGTCTAGATTATTTCTTAATTACAATTGAGATTTGAATAGGCGGATGAAAAACATGTCTTCCACGTATATACTTGCATTATTGCATGTATACGTTCCTCGTGATCAGATCGTCTACTTTCAAGCATAACTAAATTTCAGACCTACTCCTTTTAAAGTTGAAAAATGTTATTTGTAGTTACGAAAAATTTACAAAAAAATATATTTTTTTATGTGTCAGTTATTGATGATATGTTAAAAATTACAAAATTTGAAATTCAAAATTTAAATTTGAAAATAAAACTGACAAAATGAGTCTTGTAATTAGTACAAGTGTAAGTAAAAATTATAAANTACTTGCATTATTGCATGTATACGTTCCTCGTGATCAGATCGTCTACTTTCAAGCATAACTAAATTTCAGACCTACTCCTTTTAAAGTTGAAAAATGTTATTTGTACTTACGAAAAATTTACAAAAAAATATATTTTTTTATGTGTCAGTTATTGATGATATGTTAAAAATTACAAAATTTGAAATTCAAAATTTAAATTTGAAAATAAAACTGACAAAATGAGTCTTGTAATTAGTAAAAGTGTAAGTAAAAATTATAAGTATATGTAACACTACTCTTTTAAGTTATAATGCATATCTTTTGATCAGTAGGTATCTGGTAATATTTTTCACACAAATTGATAAACACAATTAATCTATATCGATGGACGAGCTTCTTGTGCCTGCCTGTATGCACGGCAAAGAAACAACCTGGCCACGTTTCATGGATTGTTGGCCAACCGGCCTCAAGAGTCAAGGAAACGTTTTCCACCCACCTGCGTAGGAGAAAGTGGTGGAGACAAGGAGTCTAGCATCAACCCCAGGCCCCCAAAAAAATATAGCCAACTCTGACTTCTGGCTTGTAAATTTCATTGGCAGGCGAGCCAGTGGTCGTTGGCCCCCATTTCCACCGAGAAAGAGCAAGTGGCAGTCTGGCAGATCAAATAGGGTAGCTGGCATAAAATAAAAATAAAAACAATATGCAATTGCGAAAACTACCTGCTGCAAATATGCAATTGCGACCATAATTCAAAATCGCTGGGAAATATACATTTCCAGCGATTTTATAATCACTGCAATTGAGTTTTCGGTTTTTAATATGCAATTACAGCAATCAAAAGCAGCGATTTATGAATCGCTGCATTTAGATATTCAAAACCGAAAACTCAATTGAGGCGATTCCAGAATCGCTGGGAATAGACAATTATAGCGATTTTATAACGCCACAATAGAGTTTTCAAAACAGATTGGTCACTTGCAGTGATGTGCACCTAACGCCAGAAAAATTTATTTGCGGCAATTTTAATACTTTTAGCGACGGTAAAAAATCGCCGAAAAATTTAATAGGCAAACCGTACTTGTATTTACAGCGTTTCATTTGGAATTTCCAGAGAAAAAAAATTTTCGGAAAAGATAACTTTTCCCTGCAATTATTGGGTTCCGTTGGGGTAGATCAGAAGCAGAGAAATAATACCGGCGAACATGCAGCGATTTATAAATCGCTGGAAAAGATCAATGGCAGCGATTTAAGGGCTTTTCCCAGCGAAAATAATCGCTGGGGAAAGTCACTTCCCTTATAGTGCGTGTCTTATAATATCTTTACTAATTATATTATTATTATATGACACACATCAGGACGCTTATTCAATAGATTTATTAACAATTAGACCCACGGCCAAGCCAATTTCAATGAAAATTGAGGTTCATCAAGCAAAGGATAGAGTATGGTTAATTTGGGTCTAGTTTCAACATGAAAGAGTAAATAAATTTATTGGATGAAGAACACATGTTTCATTATCTTATTATGAAATAATTAAGCGTCCTATAACTAATATTGAATCAAATTTCAGCAAGATCAAATTGGCTGGCCGGCCAGATCAAATAATTCTCAACATAAAGGAAGTATCCGTCTGAAAAACCAATGGTTCAGATCCCAAAGTTAAATATATTATAAAGTAAAAAAAAATTTAATATAATTTTTTAGTTTTAAAAAATGGTATTGATTTTTTTTTTTAATTTGTAAAAGTTGTAATAATTAGGAAATGATTAGATGAAAAAACTGAATATTTGAAATTGATAAGTGTTAAGTGTTTAAGTGATATTTGGGAAGAAAATTGTGAGAAGTTTTGAAAATTTCTCATCTTATCTCATTATCAAAATATATCCTAAGAGCAAATGGTAGTGCAACTATGCCGCTCAGATTTGACCACTGGTATGTCTCTAGTGCAAATTGTACTTTTTTTTTCTTTCTTTCTTTCAAACATTATTAAAAAAAATCTAAAAAAATATCAATACATTAAGTAAACAAGAAATTAAAAAACTAAAGTAAAATATATAAGCGGTATAGTATAAGAACAAATCTCTACACCTGCGCAAGCATGCAGCATGCTTGGCGGGTCTTAATTAGGACCGGTACTCTGTCTCTTTTAGACTAAACTTTCTTTTTCCCAAATTGTCTTTTTTTATTTTAATTGAATTGCAATACCTTCCATTTGACTGTATTCTAAGCCTTTGTTCCGTTTTATATTTTGACGGTTAGTGTAACCTAACATTAGCTGTAGTAGTGAAATAAAACTAAGTTGGAGCGCCTTAATTATTAATATCTTGGGTTGATGGCCTTAAAGTTAGAAAATTCATAGGAAGATGAATCGAAGTTAATTCATTTGATCTGAATAGTCGATGGTAGGAATATATTAGGTTCACGTTTGAGACAAATTGTTAGGAGCCTAAATAATCAATTCTCCTACGTATAATCACTTTTACATATTTTTTACGCACATATGATAGAACCTAATATTTATTTTATATTAAAAAAAATGATGCAACTAATTACATAACAGAGTACGTAAAGAATACGTAAAACGGACTATTCTTCCTATTTTAATAAATGAAATCGATGGAGTACTCATACCCAGATCATAACATTAATTAATGTGTAAAGTTTGTAATTATGTGGACGTACACAAGCATGAACATCGTTACCTTCTCGGCCTATAGGTTAAACAAATTGACTTTTGCTGCATGGGGGTACCAAATTTGACTTTGAAACTTACTATGAATTAGGTAGGCCTGCAACCCGAGCTCAAATGCCGGGTCTGTGTCCGACCCAACCCGAATATCATCCATTTACGATGGCAACCCGATCCGAACCGGTCCTTCAAAACAAAGTCGGGTCGAACCCGTATGGCCCGACTAAAAAAAAAAAAAAAACCTGAAATATACTCCCCTCTTTCTTCTTCATCGGCAGAGGGACCTTTAAGATCAAAGCTTCAACTTCCAAATCTTATCAACAATATCCATCATACAACTCGCTTCCTTCCCATTTTACATTTTCTTGGAAAGCAAACAACAAGTAAAAACCTGATCCGAAGCATTACATTTATTTTCTTTGCTCTCATCAATGGCGGGTTCAACCCACTGTTTATTGAAATATCATAAGCGCATCTCCAAGCGGTCGAAGTCACTATAATCTTTTAAAAAAAAAACCAAACCTTTTTATAAACAACAATCCGATTACGTCCTTTGGAGAAAGGGAAAGAGGGAAAGAGGGGGGATCAGACTAGGAGATCAGCGACGTCATTTTGGGAGTCCTGGTGGTGCAGGGTGAGAGGGTGGTCCATTGAGACATCGTTTTCGTTGTCGTCGGGGTCAGTGGTGGTGACATTGAGGCAGGAGAAGCGCTCGAGGGAGTAGAAAAAGGCAGAGACCACCCAGCTCGCCACCTGGTCCATCGTCTCTCTCGATATGATTCTGTTGCATTCTCCTCCATCTTCCCTTTCTTCTTCCTCTTTTGGGCTCATCTCGGAACTGCCCTGCACGATAATCATATGTATACGCCATGGCCAAGAGAATCATGTCTTTCGCAGTGCAACGGGCCTGGATAATCTCATATATCGGTTTCTTCGGTTTCGACCGATGTAATATGTAGCCAACCCGTTGTTTCACTTGACCCGATGAACTCGCTTTTTTTCGAGTAGGTCAATAACGGGTCTAGCAGACGGATCGGCCCAGGGCCTTTTATGCACAGCCCTAGAATTAGGTATGTACACGGACAATAAATTCATGCGCATGCATGACGTTTATCTACTACCACGTGAATAATCGATTCGTTGAAGGCTTCGCTGACAAGAACATGCTGGGAAAATGGGAATAAAATATGAGCAAACGCGCAATTCCCCGGAGATCAGACGTTATTTGGGTTTTAATTTCAGAGCAATGCTAGGCAACCTCTCGAGTCTCTACACGTCATATTTTTTAAAATTTTAAATTTTTAAAATTTTTTTTTTTTGAGTTTACTCTTTTGAAATTAATTCAATTTTTCTATCATTATTCATATACTAAATATTTGATAAAAGAAAAAAATAATAAAAATTAAAAAAAGTATAGTGTGTGGAGATTGTGTAAATAGTAAGAAATTGTCTAGATTTTTTCTTAATTACAATTGAGATTTGAATAGTTGGATGAAAAACATGTCTTGCACGTATATACTTGCGTTATTGCATGGATACGTTCCTCGTGATCAGATCGTCTACTTTCAAGCATAACTAAATTTGAGACCTACTCCTTTTAAAGTTGAAAAATGTTATTTGTACTTACGAAAAATTTACAAAAAAATTTATTTTTTCACGTGTCAATTATTGATGATATGTTAAAAATTACAAAATTTGAAATTCAAAATTTAAATTTGAAAATAAAACTGACAAAATGAGTCTTGTAATTAGTAAAAGTGTAAGTAAAAATTATAAGTATATGTAACACTACTCTTTTAAGTTATAATGCATATCTTTTGATCAGTAGGTATCTGGTAATATTTTTCACACAAATTGATAAACACAATTAATCTATATCGATGGACGAGCTTCTTGTACTTGCCTGTATGCACGGCGAAGAAACAACTTGGCCACATTTCATGGATTGTTGGCCAACCGGCCTCAAGAGTCATGGAAACGTTTTCCACCCACCTGCGTAGGAGAAAGTGGCGGAGACAGAGAGTCTAGCATCAACCCCAGGCCCCCAAAAAAATATAGCCAACTCTGACTTCTGGCTTGTAAATTGCACTGGCAGGCGCGCCAGTGGTCGTTGGCCCCCCTTTCCACCGAGAAAGAGCAAATGGCAGTCTGGCAGATCAAATAGGGTAGCTGGCATAAAAAAAAAAAAAAAAAAAAAAGACCTTTTAATTATGAGTGCAGTAATAGCCAAGGGACCGACCCCCAGTACTCCACCGGCTAACATTTTAGTACAAAAGTAAAGACAGGTTCCACAAAAAACAGCCATGTTCACACCGTGTCTATGGTCCACAGTCCACAAACAAATAGATCTAGAATAAGAGCCAGATAGGTAGTGCTACGCTAGCTAGCTAGAGCCTAGATTCATAACGCAACATGGGTAATGAAAATTATTAAACTTTCCCGATAAAAAAATTGTTTATTTGCGATCAGTTATTTTCAACAAAATGATTATTTCCAACTAAAATGTGTCTGTTTTCATCGCAAATAATCATTTTCATCGCAAAAAAAAAGTCACACGTATCCGTTTTTCTTATAGTGTTCTAGGTCCTAGCTTTTAGGTTTTCCTCAAGAGAGTAATTAATTGCAAAACTTCTTCTTGAATTATCACGTCGTTCTTAAAATACATCTTCAAAGTTCAAACTCCCACTTGTTAAAAATATAAAATATAGAATAATTATCCTATTTTTGAAAGAAAAATAATGGAATATATAAGGTTTTCCTCAAGATATATATATATATATATATATAGCAACCGGCCTGGCCACCTTGCTAGAACTCGTTCTCAATTTGTCAACTATACAATATTTCGTAAACCAAGAAAACGGAATTTGTAAAATCCGTTTTGAATTCTCCGAAAGGCTTTTGTCAGTTTTGGCTTTGTAAAATGCTATGTCTACTTACCGTGCTGTTCTGCAGAGAGAAATTTTGGGAATATGGTCATTTTTTCAGGCATTAATATGGGACATTTGTGTAGTTCACAAGAAATTCATGATATATGCTGTTAGGTAAAAGAGAGAGAATAAATATAAATTCATTTATCATCAAAACAAATGAGAACAGCACGTGTGCTTGCTGCTCCCCATGTCAAATATGATCAGTAAAAATAAGTAAGAGAAAAAAAGAAGAAGATTTCTTTATGTTAATGAAATACATGCACAATGCAAAGGACGTAAATATGATTTATAATAGCTTATATATATATATATATAATAAGTGATCGATTTGACTATCTACTATGTCAAGTTTAGTAGGATCATAAAATAGCAGTACTAAAATCTATACAGTAGTAAGGGTGGACTGTGGGGCTCTGCGACCTGTAACACCCCACTTAAAAATACCTTAGGCCTCAACCCTACAAATTTTAGAGCTTGATTGGTTCTGGGTACTCTCTTTTCTTACATATGCGCCAAACCTTCCCCATAGTACCTTTCAGCACCACTAAGCTCAACTTTCTCTCCATCCAAACCTTCCCCACCACACTACAGTCACCTTTGTTTCTCAGTTCCTCCGAAACTTCATCTCCCACCTCAATATTGAAAGATTCTTCCTCCGTCAATCGCAACTTCTCCCACCTTTCCTTGAGCTCGTTCATCATTCCCAGCCTCTACCCACTGCAAGATCCAGTAACTACCACCTAAAAACCTTTGCTTCCCACTAAGTAACCGTTTTTGCCTTCTGCACCACCACACGCCACGCCCCAATTTCTTCCCACCACTTGATTATGTTAGAATAAAAAATGGACCTCACCCTTCACCTCTATTTTTCTCAAGAGAGAAAAAAAGAGAGAAGACTATATATCTTTTTCCTGTATTAGTTTCCTCGTTCAATCTTGACTAGTCAAATGATTACCTATTGATCTTAGTATTGAAATTCTACACTACTTCTGAATTAAAATGTGAAACTCCATTCTCAATTAAAGTACTTCTATGATGTTTAAGACCCTCCTATTTTATAGGATGGGACGGAAATTGCAACTAAAGAACTATACTTCTTTTCATTTTATTTATGTAAATCCTATATAAACTGCACTAAATATGCAATCCTAGGATGTTAACTATCAGCGTTGTATAACAAAAATGAGTTCTACTACATACAGTCACTTTTACGTACTTCATGCGCACTCTACTGATGTGATTGGTTAAAATAGTTATTTCATATTAAAAAAAAAGCGACGCAGCCAATCACATTAGTGGAATACGCAAAGAATACTCAAAAATGACTGGACATAGAGTTTTTGAACAAAAATATCTAAAGTTGGACAAGTATGTCAACCTGATGGTGAGACCTATGATCGTTGGAAAAGTTAATGCGATGAATTCAAATTCAATCTTCTGTTTCCCAACAAATCAACTTGTAGCACGACACATTTTAATTAAATATTAGCATCAAAGTGTGATTAATACGTATAAAATCCAGTTATTTTCTATCAAATTAACATAATATTCATTATTATTAATGGCTTGGTAATGGAGCTGATGGTATTTTTATTTATAAAATGCATATAGATCATGCATTGTACTACACTTAACTAGCTTCAACACTGTAGTGCTCAAACAACTTTTTCTAGAACTATTATACAATATTGGGCAGAAATTAGAATAGTCTTCCGAATACTCAGTGATCTTGTAGTACTTAGTTTTTTGTTCTTCCTAAATTTTGACCATATAAGTGGACCTCACGACGGTTGAGTGGTTGAACTGGTCTTGCATTCATCTCAGCATACTGCAATTAAGTAAATCATAAAATTTAGAATGTTAGAAGCTGTGTCTTTTGGTCATGTAGCTAACGAATTAAACTAATGACTCATCAACTCTTTAATTTCATTGTGCTTTTTGCCTTAAGATTGTAAAATAAAAGGATATATATATATATATATTACACCTCCATCTCACTTTTGTGTAATGTATACACATTGAAATTCTACTAGCTCCTGTCATCTTGTGATGATCATGTGATATTATCTATCAATCCTTAATTTTTTTTTTAAAAAAAATAAGAATTGATATAATTTTTAATGCGTAATGTCACGCCATCACAATGTGATGAAAATGGAACGAGAGTGTAGTATAAAACACAACTCTTTGTTATTTTATTTTATTTTTTAATAAAAAATTGGATCTGTTGAGGGTCAATATTATATGAACACAATGGGATGAGAATGGGACAAGGATCTAATACATAACACAAATGATTATATATAAATAGCTAGATGAAAACAGTTTTGTTACTTACATCATGGACCACCTCTCTGAGTAACTTTACTTGCTTTCTTGACACAGTCCTTACCTGAGGGTGCATTTTAAATATAATCAAATATTATCAAATGTCTCATTCTAGCCTAACAAAAAACTCATGAAGAATTTACAAATTAAGGAGATGACTAGGTTTAACAGGGGCTTTACCTTCTTATTGATTATCCAAGTAACACCTTCAGTGCATGGAGGAACAGTGAGAGAGCCCATGTATCTGTAGTGCCTCTTTCCTCTCATTTTTATTTCTGTAGGATCAATCACCCCCATATTTCTTTCTGCCTTTTCATCGGAGCCCATAGATATTATGTGTCTCATCAACTGAAATCCAAATTAATAAAATGTTAAACGACAATTTGAAACACAGCTAGGGCAAAAACAATATGATCTTTTGACTGGGGATAGTGTTTCAAGACTTGTGTCGTTGTCGTTTTTCACTGAAATTGGCCAATTTCTTGGAAGATTTTCCTGTCTCATTGCTTCCAATTAATTTCTTAATTTGATCATAACAATGAAAAAATGATTTTCTTTTCCTTTCTTGTTGACCTTTTAAGGGTTTGTGCTACATATCATTTAACCAGAGGAAAAAATGGCAAACGTAATTTAGGAATCCTGGCCTGGGGAGTATTTGCACCTTTGAGAGGAAAGCATCTGGTCGACCAATCTTATAGAAAAGTCCAACAACAACAATCTTATTTTTCATGTTGAGGTCCTGGCTTAAGTGAACCATATGCAGCTCCAAGTCATACCTAATTTAACAAGAAGACAGAAAGAAACAAAAAAAAGTCCATGAACTTGTTCAGTAACTCCTATTTCTTCCAGATGTAGAAGAAGAAGGATGTACAGAGCGATAGAGACAGAGATAGAGAGACAAAGACAGATAGAGAGAGAGAGACAGAGACAGAGAGAGAGTGACCTCCTGCCATTGATGGAATGCTCGGAAGGTGAGTGCCAATGTCCTTGTTGGAGAGAGTAATCAGTGCCGTTGATCTGTATGGAGCCGGCATCACCTACCCATTGCACCTGCATGCATGACATTGACATTTAGCTCACGTTTGTTTTTAAAGATGAGATGAGATTAAAATTGAAAAGTTAAATAAAATATTGTTAAAATATATTTTTTAATATTATATTTATTTTAAGATTTTAAAAAATTAAATTATTTATTTTATTTTAAATAAAAATTTGAGAAAATTATAATGATGAAATAGAAGATTTTCAAAAATTTTAAAATTTTAAATTTTGATCTTAAAAATAAACAAGACCTTGATGTATTAACAAGCAAATAATTGTCTTCATTGCATGTCCGATATATTGTATTATTGTTTGCAACTTTCATTATTATAAAGTCTCTTTTAATTTATAATATGTCAAAATCATAGCATTACTCTTAACCCTGTACGATCTGCAACAAGTTCTGGATCAACGTGACAAAAGTCCACACCCAATATGATATTGTCCTTTTATAGCCAAGCTAGCTCCTAGAAATGTTCTACTCATTAATCTCTCCCTTCTTTCAATTTATACTTCTATTTTGATGTCAAAATGCTACTAAAGGAATCGAAAAAAAAAAATAATGCTACACGTCCCGTTGGGCTTCCGCTGGATGTATGCTTGATTTTTGATGTATTTTTTTTTTAATATTTATTTATATAAAATATTTTAATAATTTTAAATATTTTTAAAAAAATAACAAATTTTGAAAATATTATTAAAAAATACTTTTTAAATTACGAAGTAAAATAAAAAATTATAAAAAATTACTTTTTTTATTTTATTTGATGATTAAGAAAATATTTTTTAAGATTTTTTTTAAATTTTCTGATTAAGAAAATATTTTTTAATAATATTTTAAATTTATTTTATTTTTTTAAAATATTAAAAATTATTAAAAATATCAACAGATAAAAAAATTTAAAAAATACTCATAAAAAGTGAGGCTACACTCCCAACGGAGCCCCAGCGGGAGCTGTAGCACGACTCGAAAAAAAATTAGTAAATCTGATATGGTAGCTAGTGGAGTTGACGTTCTGCATAGTAAGCAGTCAGCTACCCCATTAGGATGGCGTCCAGCTTGATGATCTCCCCTATGATAGGGCCACAGGCCACCATTTTCGGAGGCAGGGAAGTAAGGAAGCTTTCTTACCCTAACTTGCATGCAGATGGTCCACCTCACTGAACATCAGTATTAATTGAGCGGTGCTACTCCCACCGCTGGGAGCCACCGCTCTTCTCTACGGTTATTGTAAATTAGTGTGTTTTATTTTTTTATATCTATTTTTTTAATGTATTTAAATATTTTTTAAAAAATAAAAAAATTCATAATATTATTAAAAAAACACTTACTTAATCATTAAGTAAATAATAATAATAATAAAAATTTAAAAAGTCAGAGCGGTAAAAACCAACAGTAAGAACTAGCAGTAAGAGTAGCATTTTTCGTATTAATTATCTCTCTTGATCATTTTAAACTTTCTTCATTTGTAATCACAATATTTTAAGTCGATATGAAATCTAAATAATAAATATATAAAATCATTTGAAATATAAAACATCAGCAAATATGATTAGATGTAATAAAATCTAAAATGAAGAACAAGATCACCCGGAAAATTAACTCAAGTTCAAAGGATATAAACCGGAAAAGACGCATGAAGCGAATAGACACCGATCGAAAAACCATAAACAAAACTTAATAGTTTGCCAACTTTCTTCCTTACCGAAATATCATGCCCTCTATTCTTGACGGTGGCATTAGAAAGTTTGTAGCACCTTTTTAGTTCCCCCAACCTGGGAATCAATTTCACTCTCTGACTTGACAAATCTATGGGAGACTGCATATCTCCATTCTTACATGCAGCCCATTCTTTCCGGATGTCTCCCCAATGACGTGGCCCCATCTCGCTACCTTCCAAATAATCAAACTCTCTCTCATCCTCTGCAGCATATGATTCACAGATTATAGATAGAACAGTACTGAACAACTCGGAAAGAAAACTTATATAAGGAGAAAATAAAAAAGGAAAGCAAATGAAACATGTGTGTATCTTCTGCATGCATTACCGGCTTCCTGAGATGCGGTTGACGTTAGATGTGAGAAAAGAACTACAGAGATCAAAATGCTTGATATAAAGATCGATTTGCAGCTTGGATTCTTCATGCTTTGCAAAGCTTGGAGCAAAAGAGTTTCGAGAAAAACACTGGTGCAGGTTGGGAGAAAATGCTGGTGTATCCTGTGGCAAATTAAGGACCAGGGTCTCTAATATATATAGATTGGTTGTACAGTACTACTCGGCAACGAAAAGGAAAATTTCCTACAGGTTTCTTGGGTCAACGTCCATCCCATGTATGAATGCAAGAATCTAGATTAAACACCCATGAGAGAGAAGCTTCCTGGATACCTCTAGCTGAGACAACCGAGTACAGACGTGAAAGTAGTCGGTAGTAAATATTAACTAATTAACAAAGCAAAATAAAATAACTCGAATTCGACTCGTTGATTTGACATACATAATGATGACGCTAATTCAATAGATTTATTAACAATAAGAACCACGGCCAAGCCAATTTCATTGAAAATTGAGGTTCATCAAGCAAAGGATAGAGTATGGTTAATTTGGGTCCAGTTTCAACATGACAGAGTAAAATAATTTTTTGGATGAAGAACACATGTTTCTTTATCTTGTTATAAAATAATTAAGCGTCCTATAACTAATATTGAATCAAATTTCAGCAAGATCAAACCGGCCGGCCAGATCAAATAATTCTCAACATGATAAAGGAAATATCCGTCTGAAAAACCAATAGTTCAGATCCCAAAGTTTAATATATTATAAAGTTTTAAAAAATTAATATAATTTTTTAGTTTTAAAAAATGGTATTGATTTTTTTTTTAATTTGTAAAAATTGTAATGATTAAATGAAAAAACGGAATATTTAAAATTAAAAAGTATTAAGTGTTTAAGTGATATTTGGAAAGAAAATTTTGAGAAGTTTTGAAATTTTCTCATCTCATCTCATTACTCAAATGTATCCTAAGAGCAAATGGTAGTGCAACTATGCCGCTCAGATTTGACCACCAAGTGTGTCTTTAGTGCAAATTGTATTTTTTTTTTGCTTACTAAAGTAAAATATATGAGCAGTATAGTATAAGAGCGAATCTCTACACCTGTGCAAGCATGCAGCATGCTTGGCGGGTCTTAATTAGGACCGGTAACCTATCTCTTTTAGACTAAACTTTCTTTTTTTCAAATTGTTCTTTTTTTTTTTTAAAAGGGCGTGTAGGTCATCAGACCACACCGACCCCTAAACACCAAATACAAGCCATATCAACTTGTGGTGCCAAGTATAAAAGGGCGCGTAGGTCATCAGACCACGCTACCTAAATACCGGAGACAAGCTATAGCAGCTTGTGGTGCCAAGTGTAGAAGGGCGCGTAGGCCCTCAGACCACCCTGACCCTTAAACACAAGAAACAAGTCGCAACAACTTGAGGTGCCAAGTATAAAAGCTAGCAACTACGGTGTTAATAAAAGAGGAACACAACGAAGAAATTCCTACACAATCAAGAACAAGTCTAATGGAATGATAGAATTCAATACGAAGGAAAAGTGTAGTACATATACATTACACCATGAATCTCGATCCAAGGTGAAGAAAATGGGGCGTACATCAAAGAAAGAATCAAAAAAAAAAAAAAAAGGGTACAAATACATAATAAAAAAAAGAACAAAGGAATTATGAAGCTTCGTCTGGGGGCGGTAGAGGGGGAATCCCTGTAAAGGCGTCAAGCATCTCGTTCCGCCCAAATCTGTCAACTCGATGGCGACATCTGTCATCGGGAACAAATAAATCCCGGTCCAGGTTTACAAGGTCCGTGAAGGGATTGAATTTTTTTGCCATGAGTACTCTTCCCCACTACGATTTTCCATTAATTCCTCATAAACCAAACCCAAAAGCTGCCAAAAAGAATAAGAGAAAATCAATAAAACCTTAAATTCAGCCACCAAAAGATAAAATGAAGATACAAATAAAATAAAGACTTGCTTGCATTTATACAGATTTTTAGAACACTCCAATTTTCATGCAGTTCCTTCATTGAGGTCGTTGAGATAAGTGGTGGAAGTATAATCTTCTAGGTCACAAGCATTAAAAACTAGTGGTCTTGCTGCCACTGATTTTGGTTTTGGTTCAAGTGCTCGATCTTCTTCTGCCTTGAGTATCTGCACAACCTGCATTGCATTCGCTTCTTTATGACACAAGTTGATTAATTTGACCTGAAACTAAAAAGGGCAAGAAGGTAGCAAAACTCATACTCTGTTCATTTGTGAACGCATGGAGGATAAGTGGTGGATGCACATTGAAGCCGCGAAAATGGCACGTTTCATCTCGCTCGGATCGTAAGCATCTCCTAATCGTGGATCTGCTAATTCCTTGACATTATTAGTGTCAAGCAGCGGCTTTGCCTATGCATAACAGAAGAAGAACCAAATTGCCATTCATCTTACATTTGTAAAAAATATTTCCATGATCTGTAAAACATTGGAGCTATAAGGAACATTCAGAATCTACAAGTTGTAGCACAAAATGGAATGATACCCATATGGCAAGGCTTTGTTAACTTGAATCAACGGCGTGGCGACCAGTAATGAGCTCCAGTAAAAGTACCCCGAATGCAAAGACATCAGTTTTCTCATCAACAATCTCATGCATAAAATACTCTGGAGCCAGGTACCCGAAATTTATATAACGATTCATAAGCCCAGATGACTTTTAACCTTTTGAAATAAAAAATGCTACCAATAAATCATTGAAGATGCAGCATGCTTACAAAGTGGTATTCGTTAAAAATCAAGCCTCTCAATCATGCATGCTACATGTAGAATTACCATCAGCAATGCCTACCTTTCTAGAAAAGTAGTTAAATTCCAAGAATCTTATTTCAAATCTGAAAAATGTATACAAATTGTCAAATACTTGATCCTCCAAATTCTACTTGGCAGTTTTCTCATCAAGAGTCCATATGCTTAAGTTGCTGAATTTGAAGGAAGAGGGTTACCTTAAGCAGAAAAAAAATGTAAAGGTTAAGTTAAATGGATAAATTAGTAATAAAAACTAAAAATTAACTAATAAAAGTGTTTACCTTCATTATCAACGCGTTCTACATGCTCCTCCACCTCCGAAGAACTAAGTGGTTCATAGTCAACCAATTTTGGGTGCAGATTAGTGCTTGGACAGTCTCCGGTGCTAATGAGTTTTGATATGGGTCTATTACACGTCCACTGGTGCTGAATGTGCACTCGGATGCGACGGTGGAAATAGAGATGACCAATACATTACGTGCGATCTCTGCAATGATGGGATATCTAAATGAGTTCTTTTTCCACCAATCCAAAATATCAAACATAGGAACTTTTGGTTCAATCACATCCGACAAATATCTATCCATGTCTGAGCTAAGTACCGAACTATTTTGCTTCTCAAGATATTGATCTAGAGCTGTATCAAAATCATCACAGTTCAGGTCATCACCAATAATAGTTGTGGTATTATTTGATATTCCACTACCTAGCCCATGAAACTTGTGGTATTGCCCAATTAAACGATTCATGAGCAATCTTACGTTGACCTCAATTCTATCTCCGCATTCATCCCCTTTGCACCTTTTTAACCAATATGACAAGGCTGTAATCTTATATCGGGGGTCAAGGAAAAAAGCTACATAAACAATCATGTTCATCCTATCGGTGTTCCCCCAATATTTATCAAACTTAAGTTTCATAGTAGATGCCGTTCTCATCAACATACAATCATCACTCTCACCCATGTTGTTCAAAGTATTCTTAATTGTACAAATTTGTTGAAATAACAAATTAGAGGTTACATACAATGAGCCAAAGATTCTCAAAGTGGCATCATAAAAAACTTTTAAAAACTTAATAAACTTTTAGAAATTGTATTTTTTTTTCTTACTAAAGTAAAATATATGAGCGGTATACTATAAGAACAAATCTCTACGCCTGCGCAAGCATGCAGCATAGATGGCGGGTCTTTATTAGGACCGGTACTCTGTCTCTTATAGACTAAACTTTCTTTTTTTCAAGTTGTTTTTTTTTTAATTGAATTGCAGTACCTTCCATTTGACTGTATTCTAAGCCTTTGTTACGTTTTATATTTTGATGGTTAGTATCACCTAACATTAGTTGTAGTAGTGAAATAAAACTATATAAGTTGGAGCGCCTTAATTATTAATATCTTGTGTTGATGGCCTTAAAGTTAGAAAATTCATAGGAAGATGAATCGAAAGTAATCATTGAAAGCAGCTTCCAAATCAACGTTTCTTGACAACTTCTACCATTTTCATCCCTAACCTCACATATTTTATTCTTGGCTCTTCTATGGTTTGCACAGCTATAAAATAATTAAGCGTCCTATAATTAATATTGAATCAAATTTCAGCAAGATCAAACCGGCCGGCAAGATCAAATAATTCTCAACATAAAGGAAATATCCGTCTGAAAAACCAATGGTTCAGATCCCAAAGTTTAATGTATTATAAAGTTTTAAGAAAATTAATATAAGTTTTTAGTTTTAAAAAATGGTATTGATTTTTTTTTTAATTTGTAAAAAATGTAATGATTAAATTAAAAAACGGAATATTTCAAATTAAAAAGTGTTAAGTGTTTAAGTGATATTTGGAAAGAAAATTTTGAGAAGTTTTGAAATTTTCTCATCTCATCTCATTACTCAAATGTATCCTAAGAGCAAATGGTAGTGCAACTATGCCGCTCAGATTTGACCACTAGGTGTGTCTTTAGTGCAAATTGTTTTTTTTTTCTTACTAAAGTAAAATATATGAGCGGTATAGTATAAGAACAAATCTCTACGCCTGCGCAAGAATGCAGCATGCTTGGCGGGTCTTAATTAAGACCGGTACCCTGTCTCTTTTAGACTAAAATTTCTTTTTTCCCAAGTTGTTTTTTTTTTTTTTAATTGAATTGCAGTACCTTCCATTTGACTGTATTCTAAGCCTTTGTTAAGTTTTATATTTTGATGGTTAGTGTAACCTAACATTAGCTGTAGTAATGAAATAAAACTATCTAAGTTGGAACGCCTTAATTATTAATATCTTGTGTTGTTGGCCTTAAAGTTAGAAAATTCATAGGAAAATGAATCGAAGTTAATTCATTTGATCTGAATAGTTGATGGTAGGAATATATTCATAGGTTCACGTTTGAGACAAATTGCTAGGAGCCTAAATAATCAATTATCCTATATATAATTATTTTATATATTCTTTATACACTTTATAATAAAACTTAACATTTATTTTATATTAAAAAAATATACAATCAATTACATAATAATGTGGATAAAAAAATACGAAAAAATGACTGTATTTTTATTTTTATGATTTTAATAAATCAAATCGACGGAGTACTCGTACCCACAGTCCACAAACAAATAGATCTAGAATAAGAGCCAGATAGGTAGTGCCAAGCTAGCTAGCTAGAGCCTAGATTCATAACGCAACATGGGTAATAAAAATTATTAAACTTCAACAACAACAAAAATTATTTATTTACGNATTCATTGAAGGCTTCTTTGACAATAACATACTGGGAAAATGGGAATAAAATATGAGCATGGGCGCAGTTCCCCTGCGATCAGACGTGATTTGGGTTTTAATTTGAGGGCAATGCTACGCAATCTTTTTAATCTTTACTTATTGTATTTTTTTAAAATTTTAAAATTTAAAATTTGTTTTTTTAAATTTTTTTTTGAGTGTATTTTTTTAAAATTAATTCAATTTTTTGATTCATTATTTATATAATAATACTTGATAAAAGAATAATAAAAAATAAAAAAATTACGATGTATGAAAGTTGTGTGAATAACATAAAGTTGTCTAATTTTTTTTTTAATTATTATTGAGATTTGAATAGTTGGATGAAAAACACGTGTCTTGCCCGTATATGCATACATCATTGCTTGGATACGTTCCTCATGATCAGATCGTCTACTTCCAAGCATAACTAAATTTGAGACCTACTCCTTTTAAAGTTGAAAAATACTATTTGTACTTAAAAAAAACTTATAAATAAAAATTTATTTCTCTACATATCACTTGTTGATAATATATTAAAAATTATAAAATTTGAAATTCAAAATTTAAATTTCAAAATAAAACTGACAAAATGAGTCTTGTAATTAATAAAAATATAAGTAAAAGTTATAAGTATACGTAACACTACTTGGAGGGCTTATAATAATAAAAAATCCCATTTTGAGTAAACAGGCCCAAATAGAAAAGGAGTCCAACAAAAAAGGCCCTGAGCCAAACATACGAAGCCGGCGTAGCAAAAGTCCTACCAAGTCAAAGATATACATGCAACCGCCCACGAGAAAGTAGGGATCCCATGCAAATACGTGACCACTTTAAACACAGAGTACACCCCAAAAAACTAGGATCAATACAAAAAGATCCGGCATCAGATAAGCGCAACAACAAAATCTTATATATACAAAGTAACCCTCAACAAAAGGGGAGAATTTTCTTGGTTGAGTTCTGATTGAATTATTTTCAAAACTCAAAAACTGACTTAAGCATCGGAGTTTTCCCAGGCGAACCAGGTCAACATCACTTGGGTCATTGCGCAAGTATGCAGGATAGTTTGGAAGTGGGACACGTCCTTTACATTGGCCCCGTCTGTGGGATCTCCTGGTTGATAATCACTTTACGTGGTTCTCACATGCCAACTGTCACCCGTTCTGTGGCAAGCCGAGCAATGGATCCACCCGTCGAAGCGCGACTAGCAGCAACTGAGGAAAGGTTGAAGCGAGCATTGGAGGCAATGGAGATCTTCAAGAAGGAGAATGACGACCTACGGCGGAGGAATGCTAAATCCAGCGATACCACTGTACCCGCCCACAGTGAACAAGGAGAAGGAGAAGAACCATCCAATATGGAGTCGCATCTAGGGCAGACGGAGAAAGAAAAGATGCACGATGAGTTGAAAGAACTGGCGGAAAACATGAAGAAATGGCAAAGAATATGGGAGGATCTTCTTCAGTTGAGTGTCTGCTCAGTAGAACAGATCTGCCATATAGCGAATGAATTATGGCCGTACCCCTCCTGCCAAAATTCAAGGTGCCCCAAGTAGACTTGTACGATGGGTCCAAAAAATCCAATGGATCATCTGGAGAACTACAAAGGCCATATAATACTCCACGGCTTTCCCGACGAGATAGCCTACCGAGCCTTTCCATTGACGTTGAAAGGAACAGCGAGAGGGTGGTTCGGGACTCTCCAACCACGGTCGACAGACAATTTCGAAGAATTGGCTAAGCAGTTCTTAACTCAGTTCATGCCTAGTAGACGGCGCAGACGCCCGGCTGCCTATCGCCTAACAATTAAGCAAGGGGAAGACGAGGACCTAAAAGCCTACCTTACGCACTTTCACAAAGAGCGTTTAACGACGGACGACCAAGACGAGAAGATCACTATTACACCCCCGACCGCCCTGGGTCAACGACGCGTGTTGAGATTAATGTGCCATTGGCGGAAAGAGAGGCATTGAAGCAGTTGTTGGTCGAATACAGGAATGTCTTCGCCTGGAGTCATGAAGAAATGCCGGGCATAGATAACGAAGTCATCGAACATCGTTTGGGCGTGGACCCTGCACACAAAGTTGTATGCCAGAAATGAGATCATTCAGCGAAGAGAAGTATGCCGCAATAAAAGAGAAAGTAGAAAAGTTGCTCGCCGCCGGATTCATTAAGGAGTCTCACTACCCAGATTGGTTGTCCAATGTAGTTGTGGTGAAAAAAGGAAACGGAAAATGGAGAATGTGTGTTGATTTTACTGATCTAAATAAAGCATGCCCCAAAGATAGTTTTCCCCTACCACGCATTGACATAATCGTGGACGCTACAGCAGGACATCGTATGCTGAGTTTTATGGACGCCTACTCTGGATACAATCAAATTCGGATGTACCCGGCGAACGAGGAAAAAACTTCATTCATAACAGACCGGGAGTTGTATTGCTACCAGGG
Source organism: Pterocarya stenoptera (assembly GCA_003123785.1). NCBI lineage: Eukaryota > Viridiplantae > Streptophyta > Magnoliopsida > Fagales > Juglandaceae > Pterocarya > Pterocarya stenoptera. The sequence continues at coordinate 35,790 of QEOT01124142.1, read as the reverse complement.
TATGCCGTTTGGATTGAAGAATACAAGAGCAACATATCAAAAGCTAGTGAATCGGATGTTCCAGGAGCAGATTAGAAAGTCCATGGAAGTCTACGTAGATGCCCTGTTAGTGAAAAGTAAACAATCCACTCGACACTTGGACGACCTGAGGACGGCGTTCGAAATTCCACGCCGTTACAAGATGAGGCTGAACCCTACAAAGTGTGCTTTCAGGGTAGGGTCAGGGAAGTTCTTGGGCTACATTGTATCGGAAAGAGGAATCAAGACCTCTCCAGAAAAGATAGCTGTCATACTCAACATGAAACCACCCAAGAACCTGAACGAGACGCAACAGTTGGCGGGCAGGATAGCAGCCCTAGGGAGGTTCATCGCTCGATTAACAGATAGATGCCTCCCTTTTTTCCAGGTGTTACGGAAGACGCATCCCTGGAACGAAGAGTGCGATGAGGCGTTTGAAAAACTAAATCAGCATTTGGCCAGCCCGCCACTCTTGCAACAACCACAAAAGGGCAACGTGCTTCACGTCTACCTCGCCATTTCCCCAAGCGTTGTGTCCGCAGTCCGAATAAAAAAGGAAGGGGCAACTCAGTACCCGGTATTATACTAGCACGGCCCTTAGGGTAGCCGAGATAAGATACTCGAAGATCGAATTGCTAGCCTTTGCCCTTGTGACGGCGGCTAGAAAACTCCATCCATACTTTCAGGCCCACACTATAAAGATACTCACGGAGGCCCTCCTAGCAAAAATCTTGAAGAAACCTGACAGTTTGGGAAGACTGATTGGATGGTCAATAGAATTAAGCGAGTTTGACTTAAGGTACGAACCTAGAAAGGCGGTTAAAGGACAAGTTATGGCCGACTTCATAGCAAAATTCTCAGGTTTCCCTTAGGAAGACACAGTAGCCCCAACAGCAAAGCCATGGGTACTTTACGTCGACGGTTCATCCTGCAAAACAGGCGGAGGCCTGGGGATACACCTAGTAGATCCTGACGGTAGGAAGTTGCATCATATGGCAATACTAACTTTCAAGGTAACAAACAACAAAGCAGAATATGAAGCACTCGTAGCAGGGCTTTTCCTTGCCACCGAGATAGGAGCAACAGAGGTGGAAGTCAAGTCAAACTCTCAAGTAATTGTGAATCAAGTTTTAGGCTTGTATGTAACAAAAGGTGAAAGATTGAAGAAGTATCTTGAGCTTGTGTGGGAAGCATGGGATCTCCTCTCATATTTCAATATAGCCCAGATCCCGAGAACAGAAAATGAAGTGGCGGATAGATTGGCCAGGGCAGCATCTGGCATGGACGAAACACCCCTCTCATGGCAAGTAGAACACAGGGTCGTTGAAGTCCCAGCCATCGGAATGGAGATAAGAGTTGTAGGTACCAGCATCCCTAAGTGGGCAAGCGAAGTAGTTAGATATCTGGATGAACGGCAGCTACCAAACGCAAAGGATGAGGCGAGAATGGTGCAGGGAAGGGCCGCAAGGTTCCAACTCATTGACGGAGTTCTTTACAAAAGAGGCTTTTCCGCCTTATTGTTGCGATGTATTTCCACCCAAGAAACTCAATATGTATTGGCAGAAATACACGAAGGCATATACGGAAACCATTTGGTCGGAAAGACTTTGGCCGGGAAGGTGATGAGGGCGGGATACTACTGGCCCAACGCATTAAGAGATACTCAAGCATTCAGCAGAAGGTGTGTGGAATGCCAGGCGCACGCACCAATACAACATGCCCCTCCAGAAGGATTAACATACATGACCGCGCCTTGGCCCTTTGCCCAGTGGGGCGTAGACCTGGTCGGACCTTTCCCACCAGGAAAAGGCGAGGTAAAATTCATGGTGGTAGCTGTTGATTATTTCACAAAATGGGCCGAGGCAGAACCGTTGGCATGTATAACATGCAAGACCGTGACAATGTTTTTATGGAAAAACATTATTTGCAGGTTCGGGATCCCTCAAAGCATAGTAACGGATAACGGGTGCCAGTTTGACTTAGATCACTTCAGAGAATGGTGTGCGGAGTTGAAAATCAAAGTAAAGTACTCCTTGCCAGGTCAACCTCAAGCAAACGGACAGGTGGAAGCTACAAACAAGGCGCTGCTTTCAATCCTAGAGAAGAAAGTCGCAGAGAAAAAGGGGGAGTAGGCAGAGGAGTTGCCTGGTGTGCTTTGGGCGTACCTCGGCAAAGACTCCTACAAGGGAATCCCCATTCACATTGGCGTATGGTTGCGAAGCAGTAGCTCCAGTCGAAAGGGGACTCCCCACCTATAGAACAACTTACTTCTCGGCCCTCCAGAACGACAAAAAAATGGAGGAATATCTCGACTTGGTGGAGGAAGAAAGGGAGATAGCGGAAGCAAGAATGCTATGGGAGAAGACTAAGGCTAGGCAATATTTCAATAAAAGGGTAAAGCCCAGGAATTTCAAAGTGGGCGACCTGGTCTTGAAGAAGAGCGGGGTGACAACCTAAGGTGAAGGAAAGATGGGGCCTCGATGGGAAGGTCCCTACTTGGTGATAGCCAACAATAGGCCGGGGTCATACCGACGGAAAGACAGTCAGGACAAGGAACTACCACATTCATGGAACGTAGAGCACTTGAAGAAATTCTATCTGTAGAGCTGCAGTATTTTCGCTTTGGCAGTATTTTCATTTCTGTTAAATTCCATGTTTTCTTTACGTTGAATTTGTTACGTTTATGATCATTAACATAAGAATGTTTCGATTGCCTTGTTATTAGCCATAACTTGTTATGTCTTTATTTTTGGTGAGCCCTCAACAGAAAGATAACATCGCTTAAAGCCAAGTATAAAAGGGCGCGTAGGTCATCAGACCACCCCGACCCCTAAACACCAAAGACAAGCCATAGCAACTTGTGGTGCCAAGTATAAAAGGGCGCATAAGTCATCAGACCACGCCGACCCCTAAACACCAAGACAAGCCATATCAGCTTGTGGTGCCAAGTATAAAAGGGCGTGTAGGTCATCAGACCACGCCGACCCCTAAACACCAAAGACAAGCCATAGCAACTTGTGGTGCCAAGTATAAAAGGACGCGTAGGTCATCAGACCACGCCGCCTAAATACCGGAGACAAGCTATAGCAGCTTGTGGTGCCAAGTGTAGAAGGGTGCGTAGGCCCTCAGACCACCCTAACCCTTAAACACAAGAAACAAGTCGCAACAACTTGAGGTGCCAAGTATAAAAGCTAGCAACTACGGTGTTAATAAAAGAGGAACGCAACGAAGAAATTCCTACACAATCAAGAACAAGTCTAATGGAATGATAGAATTCAATACGAAGGAAAAGTGTAGTACATATACATTACACCCTGACTCTCGATCCAAGGTGAAGAAAATGGGGCGTACATCAAAGAAAGAATTAGAAAAAAAAAAGGGTACATATACATAAAAAAAAAAAAAAGAACAAAGGAATTATGAAGCTTCATTTGGGGGCGGTAGAGGGGGAATCCCTGTAAAGGCATCAAGCATCTCGTTCCGCCCAAATCTCTCAGCTCGATGGCGACTGCTGTCATCGGGAACAAATAAATCCCGGTCCAGGTTTACAAGGTCCGTGGAGGGATTGAATTTTTTTGCCATGAGTACTCTTCCCCACTACTGTTTTCCATTAATTCCTCATAAACCAAACCCAAAAGCATGCCAAAAAGAGTAAGAGAAAATCAATAAAACCTTAAATTCGGCCACCAAAAGATAAAAATGAAGATACAAATAAAATAAAGACTTGCTTGCATTTATACAGATTTTTAGAACACTCCAATTTTCATGCAGTTCCTTCATTGAGGTCGTTGAGATAAGTGGTGGAAGTATAATCTTCTAGGTCACAAGCATTAAAAACTAGTGGTCTTGTTGCCACTGATTTTGGTTTTGGTTCAAGTGCTCGATCTTCTTCTGCCATGAGTATCTGCACAACCTGCATTGCATTCGCTTCTTTATGACACAAGTTGATTAATTTGACCTGAAACTAAAAAGGGCAAGAAGGTAGCAAAACTCATACTCTGTTCATTTGCGAACGCATGGAGGATAAGTGGTGGATGCACATTGAAGCTGCGAAAATGGCACGTTTCATCTCGCTCGGATCGTAAGCATCTCCTAATCGTGGATCTGCTAATTCCTCGACATTATTAGTGTCAAGCAGTGGCTTCGCCTATGCATAACAGAAGAAGAACCAAATTGTCATTCATCTTACATTTGTAAAAAATATTTTCATGATCTGTAAAACATTGGAGCTATAAGCAACATTCAAAATCTACAAGTTGTAGCACAAAATGGAATGATACCCATATGGCAAGGCTTTTTCAACTTGAATCAACGAAGCAGCGACCAGTAATGAGCTCCAGTAAAAGTACCCCGAATGCAAAGACATCAGTTTTCTCATCAACAATCTCATGCATAAAATACTAACTATAAATCATAACGATTTATTGAAATTTATATAACGATTCATAAGCCCAGATGACTTTTAACTTTTTGAAATAAAAAATGCTACCAATAAATCATTGAAGATGCAGCATGCTTACAAAGTGGTATTCGTTAAAAATCAAGCCTCTCAATCATGCATGCTACATGCAGAATTACCATCAGCAATGCCTACCTTTCTAGAAAAGTAGTTAAATTCCAAGAATCTTATTTCAAATCTGAAAAATGTATACAAATTGTCAAATACTTACTTGATCCTCCAAATTCTACTTGGCAGTTTTCTCATCAAGAGTCCATATGCTTAAGTTGCTGAATTTGAAGGAAGAGGGTTACCTTAAGCAGAAAAAAAATGTACAGGTTAAGTTAAATGGATAAATTAGTAATAAAAAATAAAAAATAACTAATAAAAGCGTTTACCTTCGTTATCAACGCCTTCTACATGCTCCTCCGCCTCCGAAGAACTAAGTGGTTCATAGTCAACCAATTTTTGGTGCAGATTAGTACTTGGACAGTCTCCGGTGCTAATGAGTTTCGATATGGGTCTATTACATGTCCACTGGTGTTGAATGCGGACTCGGATGCGACGGTGGAAATAGGGATGACCAATACATTACGTGCGATCTCTGCAATGATGGGATATCTAAATGAGTTCTTTTTCCACCAATCCAAAATATCGAACTCAGGAACTTTTGGTTCAATCACATCTGACAAATATCTATTCATGTCGGAGCTAAGTACCGAACTATTTTGCTTCTCAAGATATTGATCTAGAGCTGTATCAAAATCATCACAGCTCAGGTCATCACCAATAATAGTTGTGGTATTATTTGATCTTCCACTACCTAGCCCATGAAACTTGTGGTATTGCTCAATCAAACGATTCATGAGCAATCTTATGTTGGCCTCAATTCTATCTCCGCATTGATCCCCTTTGCACCTTTCTAACCAATATGACAAGGCTGTAATGTTATATCGGGGGTCAAGGAAAAAAATTACATAAACAATCCTGTTCATCCTATCAGTGTTCCCCCAATATTTATCAAACTTAAGTTTCATAGTAGATGTCGTTCTCATCAACATACCATCATCACTCTCACCCATGTTGTTCAAAGTATTCTCAATTGTACAAATTTGTTGAAATAACAAATTAGAGGTCACATACAATGAGCCAAAGATTCTCAAAGTAGCATCATAAAAAACTTAATAAACTTTTAGAAATTGTATTTTTTTTTCTTACTAAAGTAAAATATATGAGCGGTATACTATAAGAACAAATCTCTACGCCTGCGCAAGCATGCAGCATGGATGGCGGGTCTTTATTAGGACCGGTACTCTGTCTCTTATAGACTAACCTTTCTTTTTTCCAAGTTGTTTTTTTTTTTTAATTGAATTGCAGTACCTTCCATTCGACTGTATTCTAAGCCTTTGTTACGTTTTATATTTTGATGGTTAGTATCACCTAACATTAGCTGTAGTAGTGAAATAAAACTATATAAGTTGGAGCGCCTTAATTATTAATATCTTGTGTTGATGGCCTTAAAGTTAGAAAATTCATAGGAAGATGAAACGAAAGTAATCATTGAAAGCAGCTTCCAAATCAACGTTTCTTGACCAACTTCTACCATTTTCATCCCTAACCTCACATATTTTATTCTTGGCTCTTCTATGGTTTGCACAGCTATAAAAGAATTTAGTATTCTTATCCCCAAGCCGATACCAGTTCTACTTGGCCCTTTGCCTCCACATTAAATCTTCCCTCTCTATCAATCTCTCCACCTCCCTTTGAATAGTTTTAATCTCTTCCACATTGCTACTACATTCACCCTTTTGTAGTCTCCTTAGCTCCTTAGTTTTTTCCTCTAATTCCCTCCCCATACCTGCCCCCATTTGTCAACTCCACCTAATCAGAGCCTTCTTACTGTTTCTAACCTGGATAACATCACAGAATCCCCCCTTCCTTTATCACTCCTTTGTCCCATACCCTCTTCAACACTTCTGCACACTCCTCCTCTAGGGCCCAACTTGTTTCATATCGAAACACTCTCCTCCTCCTCCCCTCTCTTCCATAAGCTTGATTCATACACCACAACGGTGGCCTCAGAACATCTAGCTGCCAATACCTCCACCCAACCCTCCTGAAACAAGCTTTTGCATCGTGAATTCACAACTGTCCTCTCAAGTCTTTCTTTAGTGAAAGTCTCATCTTCATGCTTGCTACTCCACAGGAACTTGTCTCCTCTCCATCCCAAATCATAAAGCCCTCCTTCCACTAAGACATCTCTAAACGCAGCCATTTGACTTTCTTGCCTATGCCTCCCACCCATTTTTTCATCTTGAGAAACCACCTCATTAAAGTCTCCAATAACTCCCCACCCAATGTGCATAGCAGGTTTAAGAGAGGAGAAGAACCTCCAAGAAGCAGCTCTCTTGCTAACATTCGGCTCTCCATGATAACCTGCCAATAACCACCTATCCTATCCTCCCTCATTTGTGACCCATAAGCTGATGTGCCTTCGAGAGTAATTGGCAACTTCAGCAATAACATTATGATTCCAGAACATAATCAGACCTCCCATTCTTCCAACCGGTTCCACTATAAAGAACTCCTCACATTTCAATATTTTTTTCATTTTCTCACATTTCCTGTTATTCATGTTAGTTTGCGTTAAGAAAACTAAGTTGAGCTTCTTCTCATTCACCATATGGTAAAGGTATTGAACTGTCCAAGGTTTTCCAAGCTCTTGGCAGTTCCAACTAAGTGTTTTCATTTATGACAGGTGGGGCTGCTCCACAGTCACCGCCCTCTCTTTTTTCAAAACTGCACCCTCCTCATAATTCTGAATCATTTCATTTTTTCTTACTTTTTTTCCCCTTCCCTCTTTTTCTCAATTTCTTTTCCTTTTTTTTTTTCTCTTGAGTAATCACCCCACTCTAAATCTCCTAATGTCCCAACCCCTAGCTCTCCTCTTCCACAACCCCCTCCCCATGCCAGTAACCTCTACAGCAATCACCTCTACTAAGTGCTCCTGAGCAGCTTGCACTACAGCATCCCTCACCACAACATCAGTCACCACATTACCATTCCCCCCATCCTTACCATATATCACAACAGCATTCACAATAACAGTTTGTTCTACCCTATCATTCTCCACCCCTTAATGTGCTGCAAAGATTTAGTACTCACCTCCCTCTCACCATCCCTCCACTCTCAATAACAACCACTTTTGACACCAATAAAGAATCTCTCCTCACTTCAGTTTTTTCACTCCCTCCAACTTGTTTTATAACCCCCTCCCTCAGTCTGCCTCTCATCCCTACTCTGAGCCACACCCCTAATTGTTCCCCTCCAACACCCTCTTTTTCCTCACATGAACCCTCCCCATGAACAATGCAACCACAATTGAAACAAAAGTGAGGGAGTTTTTCATACCTTAAGGGGATCCAATATTTCATACCCTTGACTGAGATTGTCGTTCCCCTAGCAAGAGGCCTACATAAGTCTAGAATCACCAATACCCTCAAAACATTTCCCCACCCGCTTCCATCATCCTGAGTCTCCACCTCCCATACCTCTCCTACAGTGGCTCTAGTCATTGTCCCCCTCTCTTTGTTCATACACACCAGAGGCAACTCAGACATTTGGACCTACATCCTCTCCTTCGAGAAATCCATCTTTTGTGGAGGCAGATAACCATTGAATGGCAATAAAACAAACATGTAATTTTCAAAGAGCCATGGCCAGCCATCCATGACCTTGAGTTTTTCAGCTTGGTTAGAAAACTGAAGAACAAAGATATTCATACCCACCTCCTTGAACCTGGCTTTCTGACTTATGCGCCAAACCTTCCCTATAGTGCCTTCCAGCACCACTGAGCTCAACTTTCTTCCAACCCTTAATTCCAGTTACGTTTCATCTTGAATACAATGTTTGTAGTTCCAGAATAATCATGTCAAGTTATTCATGTCAATCACGACCCTAAGTGCTAGGATAGGGTATTATCCTAGTGAAACTCTTTTGTTGATGCTGAAGTGTCTAAATAGAAGAGAAATTTCCTAAGTTGACGAAATATTGTCAAAGGGTAGCAGGCGGGGACTAACTAGCTGGTCACCGGAGTGCGCCAGACACTAATGCAGATGGAGCCACATTTCAATTCTCGTGGGGTCTATAGTGAGTGTAGCACACGAGGTATGCAGTCCACAGTAAGTGTGGCACATGCAACACAGTCACAGCTAGTGAAGAATCTAGATACATATGTTGTGATACAGTAATCGGCAGGAACACATAGCTCTAAGGGACCCATGTAGCACCCAAGTAGTTGAGTTTAATCAGTAAAAGAATAAGATTTCAAGTTCATGTTTAATCAAGTCTTGGATCAAATTCATATTAAGTCAAGTTTCAGAGCAAATTCATGTTAAGTTAAGTCTGAGTTTAAGTCCTGTTCAGTTTAAGAAAATCAAGTCCAGTTCACAGTTCAGTTTTAGTTATGTCATTTATGTTATGTTGTATGTCAAGTTATGCTATGATTACTTATGACTTTGGTTATGCATTCATGCTTTTACTGCCATGCATGCATCATTAACCTGTGTTGAGCTTTTTTGTTAACTTGCTGAGATTTGTAATCAAATCTCACTGTGGTAGTCTCAACTACCATTTCCACCCGAATGGTAGATCTTGTTATAGGATCCGAAGGAGAACCAAGATTCAACCAATTGGACACAGTCGATTGGGCGACGGTGCGGCGTCAATGTTAATATAGTAGTTAACTTAAATTACTACTTGCACTATGGAGCTGTATCTCCAGTACTCTTTTAATCAAAGCCATTTTGGACTAGCATTATGATCTCAGTTGTTTAGTATGTCTTTTTGTATGAAGTATGTTTTAAATATTTGGGATATTTTTCAGTTTGGTGCATAGTATTGCTAAAGAACAAAATTATCCACCACGAATATTGCATAATGCTACATGCATGTTAGGAACATTGCATCTTTAATTGTCACAAATAGAGGCATGTAACTGTGTTTCATGTCTCGACGCTTCAGATGTCCGTCAGATCCTAAACGGAATCTGGGTGCATCACATCCATAGCTTTCCAAAGGGCCATACATTCTACTGTAGCTGAGTGTTGCACATGCATCTTCTGATCATAACAGGCAGTTAATGCTTCTCCCATTTCGTCCCTTATAACAATCCCAATCCCCACTTTTCTTTGTTTCTGATCAATGGCTGCATCCCAATGTTTCTTTACATAACCTATATTTGGTTTCTTCCATCTCACTTGTCTCACAGTAACCCTACTAAGAAGATTTTTCTCAAACACAGTTTGAGCCAGTTGAAACTCTAGAATTTGTTTCCTTGCTGCACTAATGATCTTGCCAGGAGATGTGAAACTGTTTTCAAAGACAAACTGGTTCCTTCTTAGCCATAAACTCCTCATAATCATTGCCACCTCCTCCATTTCCTTCTTGGTCAGGTTCTGCATTAACCTCTCTATTAGTGCCGGCAAATCTTCTTCATAAGTGCTCCATTTTTTAGTTTTAGCACAAGACTAAAGCCACACATCATTAGTAGCAGCACACTGCCACATCACATGCATAACAGACTCCTTTTGGTCCTTGCAAATTGGGCATAAATCACTTTCTACAAGCTTCTTGGCCATCAAATTACTTCTTGTTGCCAGAAAATTGTTCTCAGCTCTCCATAAGAACAATTTTACTTTCCTTGGAACATCAGCTCCTAAATCTTGACCCACCTTTGATCAACTCCATTCTCCCTAAATGACTCCCCTTTAATTCTTCTCCTCCTCTCCCTTTCAAGATAATATGCACTTCTCACAGAGAATTTTCCTTTCTAAGAAGGACCCCAAACCAGTTTGTCACCACGATTCAGCTTACTCAATGGTAAGCTAAGAATCTGTTCCACCTCATCCTCCCCAAAAATATCTCTTATCAAAACCTCATTCCACTCCCTACCCTCCTGTAATATTAGTTTCTCAACTTTTGCCTCCTTGTGCAGCCTCGAAACTGGGGACTGAACACTAAAAGAGGAAAGAGTTGTTAGCCATTTGTCTCCCCATATTTTTAATACTTCTCCCATCCCCAACCCTCCGTCTCATCCCTTCTTTGATTAACTCAAATGCCTGCCTAACACTTTTCCAAATCAATGAAGGTCTACCTCCCAGTTTAGCACACAAAAAGGAAAAGTCTCTAAAGTACTTTGGCTTGTAAATCTAGGCCACTAAACTGGTAGGATCATTCAGGAATCTCCACCATTGCTTTGCAAGCAAGGCTAAGTTAAAACACTCCACATTCCTGAGCCCAAGACCACCCTTATGTTTCAGTTGCCCCAATCTTTCCCATCTACTCCAATGCACCTTTATTAGTATTCTGGTTGCCCTACCAGAATTTGGCATACATGTTGTTGAGTTCATTACAAAGCCTTTTTGGGAGAAAAAAGACACTCATGGTATAAGTAGGAACAACTTGAAGGACAACCTTGATGAGCACCTCTTTCACTACGGCTGACAAAAAAGAATTCTTTTAGTTTGTGACCTACCTCCATACTCTCTCCTTTATACCCTTGAATGGTTGGTACTTGGACCTTTCCACAATTGGGGGTAGCCCCAAATACTTCTTATAGGACCCTTCTATCATTGCACCACCAGCTTCCCCAATCAAAATCTTATCAATCAAGCTGGTGTTTGAACTAAAGAAGATTGCAGACTTGTCTTTGTTCAGAACCTAACCAAAAGCTAGTTCATACACCTGCAGTATAGCTTGAATCTTCTACCATTCCTCCACCTTGGCCCTTTCAAATAAAACACAATCATCTGCAAATAGCAGATGGTTTACTCTACAGCCCCCCTAGCCACATTAACTCCCTTTGTAACCTCTTGCATGTCAGAATAATTAAGGAGAGTAGAAAGACCTTCTACACAAAGGATAAAGAGATAAGGAGACAGTGGCTCTCCTTGTCTCAATCCTCTAGAAGGATAGAATGTAGGACCAGGTTGACCATTAACAAGAACTAAGTAAGACACTGACCTTACACACCTCAAAATCAGTTCAGTCCACCTAGAACAAAACCCCATCCTTTTCATGACAGATTCAAGAAACACTACAACAAAAAAGGCTTTTTCCAGCGCCAAGTTTGGTCGCAAATAACCTAAAAAATGGCCGTAAATCCTTATTTTCGTCAAAATTTCATTCGACGCATGTTCGTTGGAATTGTTTGCTTTTTTTTGCGTAAAATCAGCGAATGTCTAATTTGGTCGCATTAGCTATGCTTTTCCGATGAAAATTAATCACCGCAATTGGCGGTACAAATGCATTCTCATATCGTTGGAAAAATTTATTTGCGGCGAAACTTCTCCTCGCAATAAGTTAAATCTTTGTCGCTAATAGAGAGATCCTTTTCTTGTCTAATCCCCAAAATCGACGCAATAGGTGATTTCCCAGCGATACTATTTTCCACGCATGGTATTTGCGACATACGGTGATCGTTGCAAAAGAGTGTTTGCAACGATAATATCTCCTTTTACAGCGAATTTAGGTCGCCGCAAATAATCTTTAAAAAAAAAAAAAAAAAAAGAACTAGTGAAACGTTTCACTAGTATTCCAAACCATCAAGCAATGTATTATTATCCGTATGATATCTTTTTATAATATCATCAATGTGCATTAAAGAAGTTAATCCACATAAAACAGATGAACTAAAGCAAAAAAGTTATAGTTGGGTATTATGTGATTGAAACACATGGAAACTTTGCATCCATATTCCACATGAATCTTAAACTACCTAAAAGATAAGCTAATCACCTTAAATTCCTCACAACAGAAGATGAGGAGCCATCAGTATTATATAGTAGTGTATTTTAAACAACACCAAAATAATTAACACACCAACCCAGAATGAAGAACACAGATGCACAAAAAAAGAAACACAACTGTCTTCTGCACTAAAACATCACTGCACTAAAACAGAACCACATAACAGATGGCATGAACCACATGTAGAGCTCTACCTATCACTGCACTAAAATCACCTACATGTTAAACACACGTAGAGCATCTGAAGGCATGAACCACATGTAGAGCTCTACCTATCAGCAAAGACAGGTTCTACCTGCAAGCAAGAAAAGTGTAAGATTAGGCCATGTTTTTTCTTATAAGTAACTACTTATAACCATCTGATAAAACTTTTTCCATTTTTCATATTATATATAACTCTCCATACATTAATTACCACAGTTTTATACTTGAATATTATATAGAAAACATATTGATGACTATATATTCCTAAAACATTGACAGCCACATGCAGTATACTTGAGCTCTCTCTCATATATATAGATATGTTGGCATATATATAGATATGTTGGCATATATATATAATGTTGATAATCCTAATCCCAGAATAAGGCTAACAACCAAAATTATCTTTGTATTAAAAAGAGGAACACAGACTAAGAATATGACATTAAACGGAGAGCCAGCAGCATGATAGAAACTCAATAAGTGTCATCGCGAAATCTGTGTTAATCATGATTATTAATGCCAAAAAGTGTTTAGTCATTAATGTCTCTTCTGAATCATGTTAGGACACACCAAAGAGCATAACAAAATTTGCTATGCTAGAGAGACAAACAAGGAATCAAACCTGTTGACCAGATGTTTAGCCATTAATGTTTTCCCCCTTTGCAGATACATTTTTTTTCTTCTTTTGGGTGTGTGGGGGAGGGGGTAGGCAGAGCAAGAAAGAAAGACAGCATAGCTTAGATCTATCCTTGATCATGTTCTGGGTGACATATAGTCTCCAACAAAACCAAAACACATTTAGCAACAAATACCTTGTTTTTAGTTGTTATGTTTCCTGGCTGCCACCCTTATGATCTCTAATCATTTCTTTATCATCTGGGTCAGTGGAAATAAAAGAACCTAAAACTCCACTAATGACTAATCAAATTATGTTCCCAAGTCAAATCTCTGTCATATACATTAATTATCCAATTTCTTTTTCAAATCTCTAATATCTCTCTCTTCTATGTGCCCCCTTAGACCTATTTAATTTACATGTACATGAGTATGAGAAGGCAATGTTCAACCACCAAGCTGCTTCTTTTTTTTCCCTATAATTATATTAAGCGCTGCAAATAAAGATTAAAAAAATCGAAGAAGACAAACAAAAGATTAAATGCCACTGCAATAAAACATCATTGTGCATAGAAAAGAACCACACAATAGATGAAATTTGTAGTGCATGCAGTCACAAAGGTTAGTAGAATGCACAAAACACAAGCTGAACAAAGTTCCAATAAATCAGTAGGGATGTAGCATCATCCAAGTGAAAGCTGGAAGCAGAAGCATCACTTTAGGTTAAACAAAGAGGCAAAACTATAAATTACATTAGCATTTGGTGGTAGTGGTTTTGAGTTGTCTGAGATATGTACTAATGACCATATGAGGGCAAAAAGGGAAACCACTTCGCCCCTACATGGAAGCCAACCACACAATGAGAACACCAACACTACCCTTTCCCCATGTCTCCACAAATCCTTCCGTTTACAATCTCTAGACCCCATAAGAAAACTTTTCATGAGATCTTCACATTAACATAAAAACCAGATGATAAATAGAATAACTAGAAGAGGCAGATAGCAAGCTCGCAAAATGGCATGCTATCTTCATTGCAAACCTTAAATCTTAAATCTTAATAATCTGACCCAATAATAGAACACAGACGACAAAAACCAACAAAAAAAAAGGTAAAAATAAATAGCTAAAGAAGCTTATGAACCTTAAATCTTAATTAATGCATTTGCATTCCCTTTTTTAATCGGTGAATGATTGCATCCTTTCTAGACTCAAAACAAAAATGAGGTGGAAAAGAGAGACAATATGGGTACTTACACACTGCTGTTTGCGCAGGTTGTTTGATGTGTTACCAAAGTAAGGGGAGCTGAGGGCCTGCATTCAGGGGGGAGAAAAAGGAATAAAATTAAAGCATATGTCTCTGCAATGCATGGATTAATTACCAAAATGAATATACAATTAAAAACTAACATAATTAATTTCTTGAATATGGATTTGGACTAAATACTTCTGATATAATAATGAAAAGAGAAATATGAATTGGTATTAACTGGATTTATCAATATAAAGTGGATACAGTGAATACTTTTTAGATCCTGCTGATTATGGACATACCATCAGCTAAGTAATTTTCAACCAAACACAGAAATCTCATCCCAGGAAGGGAAACTGAATTAAATTGTAGCAAGCACCATAAAGTACGAGTCAAGTGGTCTTTGAAATGAGCAGTATGACATTAACATAAATATAATTTTTTTTTAAAATATATTAACATCAATATAATTGGCTGACCTTCATTTTCCGTGCCATCAAATTTAGAAACTTATAACCATCAATGGTGCTATATTTGATCATCAGCATCAACTTCACTGATCATATCCTGCAGTTCAGCTTCAGTAGGATTTTGCCTCAAAGATCTCATGACTGTTTCCAACTCTTTTGTTGTAATGCAGCCTATAGAAGCAAATCATCAGAACAAAGGTCTTCTCTTTTAAAATTATTGTTTATGTCATTTTTCAACTCAAATGCTAGGTGTTATATAAGAGAAAGCTTTTTCCAGCAGGGAGAAGAAATACCTTATATCCCACTGTCACAAATCTCTTCGAGGCCTTTTATGTTTCAGAGAAATCTGGGGAATTTTACCATCACAATGCTAAGGCCAGAAAAAAAGAAAGAAAAAGAAAAAGATAGAGAGCCTGCGACAAAAAGGATCTGCACAACTCTCAACTCTATAACACAAATGACCTGCATGTGCTCCTTTTGGAATGGCTCACTACATATTCTTTTATATAAATTGACAGATGCTCCTATCTGTTATTTTCAGCAATATTATGGCCATTCACTATTGGTATAACAGTAGACACTCAGGAACAAGTGATTATAATGTGAAACGTAACATCTCAATAAACAATACTCTATGCCAAGAGCAGGTGAATTTCCATGTACCTATAGATGCAAGATTTGTCTCAAGTTCTATACTAAAACATCAGTGGGCTAATAGCCTTGGGGCCAGCTTGTAAAGCCTACAGCTTTTAACTAATGCAAAAAACTCAGATGCTCTTGAGTAAAACCTTGGACTGCTTTATAAAATTGTCTAAAATCTAGAAGTCCTTGGTTTACTAATGGAGATTTGCAAGTAGCTTCTACTTTTAAAATGTTCAAGCACCCATGGAAAAAGCCCACCAAAAACCAGTGTTTCTGATTCTTGGATTACTCCTCCAAAGTAGCTTAAGAAAATTGGTGAAAATCTAGACCATTTTGGCTTACAAAAATTTGATGCAAGCAGCTTCTGCTTTTCAAAAGCCTCACAAAGGGTTGCTTCTAGAAATGGCATCACAAATTAATGAAAAAGATAAAAATATTTGGATTTCTAAATGTGATACTAGTAGCATTTTCTTTTCAAAACTAGATCGACTTTTAGCAATGCTTGGACTGTTTCTCAATAGCCAAATACGTTCGTGTTAGTAAAAGATGTTTCAGCTTTTGGCCAATTTTATGAAGCGGCTATGCTTTTCAGAAGCGGCTACTGGTAAAATGAAACACACTCGGAAAGTCCAGCCAAGAAGCAACACTTCGGCTGCTTCTCAATAGCCATTAAAAGCAATTTCTAATGCAAAAGCTACTTCCCAAAATTGATAAAAAAAAATTATAAAAAAGTAAAAAAAAAAAATCACAAACCAACACAAAACTCCGACGGCACAAACCAAACACAAGGGTTCCTCAGTCATTCGTTAAAATAAATAAAAAATTATACAACTATGAGCAGCAACCCAAAATGGCACAAAAAGTATGAAAAATCCCCAAAACCCACGGACTGCACAAATGAAATTCATTTCACAGAAATTTCATGGGAGTGGAAATTAACTTGAAGTGAATGTGGATCATGTGTTCGTGAGAAGGAGAAGGAGAAGGGCCTTACCACCGATCGGCAACTCAGACTCCAAGAACTCCCACAAACGCGCGCAGCACCAAACCCACGCCGAAATCTACAGTGGAGAGAGAGACGGGGTCTACTGTGAAGGCCCTGGGACTCGAAGTCAGAGGGTAGAACGAGAGAGAGAGAGAGAGAGAGAGAGAGAGAGAGAGAGAGAGAGAGATGGAGAGAACTTACCCCAAAGGACGATGAGCACCGTGCAAGCGAGAGGAAAAGGGATTGGGGAGAGAGAGGGCAGAACGGAAGGAAATAAATAAGGGGAAAACGATCGGGCAATTTAATTTAATTTAATTTTTTTTGCTACTAAAAATAGCCGATAATAGTGAACATAACTTAATCAAGGCAAACGGACCGTCTTTTCCATTTTTGTAGCGATTTTTGAAGGTAACAAATCGCTGCAAAAGGGCACTTTCACATTTTCGGCGAAAAAAGAAACGTCGCAATATTTTTTTTTAATATGGCAGAGAGTTTTTTAGTCGCAAAAACTACAAAATCGCTGCAAAAAAAGTTTTCTTAATTGCGGCGATTAATTTCGTCGCAAAAACTAAAAAAATCGCTGCAAAAATCAATTTTCGCCGCAAGTAAAGGCTTTTTGCGGCGATTTTATTTCCAACAGACAAAAATCGCCGCATAAGGCCTTTTGTGTTGTAGTGAAAGAACCACTATATTCTGTTATAAGCTTTTGACATGTCTAATTTAATAGCCATGGTACCTTCACTTCCTTTTTTTCTAGCCTTCATAGAGTGCAAAAGCTCATAGGCTACCATGATATTGTTAGTTATCAATCTCCCAAGAATGAAAGCACTCTAATTGGGAGATATGATAAAATCCAGAAATTTTTTCATCCTACTTGCTAGCACTTTAGACATATTTTATAAGTCACATTATATAAGCTAATGGGCCTATATTCACTAACTTTATTGGACTCTTCCCTTTAGGGATTAGTGCAATAAAAGTATGGTTTATCGAAGAATCAAATGGTTACCATTCAGCCAAGAGAGCATAGCAATGCTTACATCATCTCCAATTATATGCCAGCACTTTTGATAAAAGCATGCACTGAATCCATCTGCTCTAGGGGACTTTAATGGGGCCATCTCCACTTTGGTGAAAGCCTTTGACAGTCCTTCTTTCATCTATGGTGTAACTCAAGATCTTCAATAGACAGTTTTGCCAAAATTGGATGAGGTGAACAACTTCCCAAATTAATCATTGAAAGCAGCTTCCAAATCAACGTTTCTTGACCAACTTCTACCATTTTCATCCCTAATCTCACATATTTTATTCTTGGCTCTTCTATGGTTTGCACAGCTATGAAAGAATTTAGTATTCTTATCCCCAAGCCGATACTAGTTATACTTGGCCCTTTCCCTCTCTAGCAATCTCTCCACCTCCCTTTGAATAGTTTTAATCTCTTCCACATTGCTACTACATTCACCCTTTTGTAGTCTCCTTAGCACCTTAGTTTTTTCCTCTAATTCCCTCCCCATACCTGCCCCTATTTGTCTACTCCATCTGATCAGAGCCTTCTTACTATTTTCTAAGCTGGATAACATCACAAAATCCCTCTTCCCGTATCACACCTCTGTCCCATACCCTCTTCAACACTTCTGCACACTCCTCCTCTAGGGCCCAACTTGTTTCATATCGAAACACTCTCCTCCTCCTCCCCTCTCTTCCATAAGCTTGATTCATACACCATAACGGTGGCCTCAGAACATCTAGCTGCCAATACCTCCACCCAACCCTCCTGAAACAAGCTTTTGCATCGTGAATTCACAACTGTCCTATCAAGTTTTTCGTTAGTCAAAGTCTCATCTTCATGCTTGCTACTCCACAGGAACTTGTCTCCTCTCCATCCCAAATCATAAAGCCCTCCTTCCTCCAAGACATCTCTAAATGCAGCCATTTGACTTTCTTGCCTATACCTCCCACCCATTTTTTCATCTTGAGAAACCACCTCATTAAAGTCTCCAATAACTCCCCACCCAATGTGCATAGCAGGTTTAACAGAGGAGAAGAACCTCCAAGAAGCAGCTCTCTTGCTAACATCAGGCTCTCCATGATAACCTGCCAATAACCACCTATCCTATCCTCCCTCATTTGTGACCCATAAGCTGATGTGCCTTCGAGAGTAATTGGCCACTTCAGCAATAACATTATGATTCCAGAACATAATCAAACCTCTCTTTCTTCCAACTGGTTCCACTATAAAGAACTCCTCACATTTCAATATTTTTTTCATTTTCTCACATTTCCTGTTATTCATGTTAGTTTGCGTTAAGAAAACTAAGTTGAGCTTCTTCTCCTTCACCATATGGTAAAGGTATTGAACTGTCCAAGGTTTTCCAAGCTGAGGCAGTTCCAACTGAGTGTTTTCATTTATGACAGGTGGGGTTGCTCCACAGCCACCGCCCTCTCTTTTTTCAAAACTGCACCCTCCTCAAAATTCTGAATCATTTCATTTTTTCTTAGTTTTTTTCCCATTCCCTCTTTTTCTCAATTTCTTTTCCTTTTTTTTTTTTTTCTCATGAGTAATCACCCCACTCTAAATCTCCTAGTGGCCCACCCCCTAGCTCTCCTTTTCCACAACCCCTTCCCCTTGCCAGTAACCTCTACAACAATCACCTCTACCGAGTGCTCCTCAGCAGCTTCCACTACAGCATCCCTCACCACAATATCAGTCACCACATTACCATTCCCCCCATCCTCACCATATATCACAACAACATTCACAATAATAGTTTGTTCTACCCTATCATTCTCCACCCCTTAATGTGCTGCAAAGATTTAGTACTCACCTCCCTCTCACCATCCCCTCCACTTTCAATAACAACCACTTTTGACACCAATAAAGAATCTCTCCTCACTTCAGTTTTTTCACTCCCTCCAACTTGTTTTACAACCCCCTCCCTTCAGTCTGCCTCTCATCCCTGCTCTGAGCCACACCCCAAATTGTTCCCCTCCAACACCCTCTTTTTCCTCACATGAACCCTCCCCACGAACAATGTAGCCACAATTGAAACAAAAGTGAGGCAGTTTTTCATACCTTAAGGGGATCCAATATTTCATACCCTTGACTGAGATTGTCCTTCCCCTAGCAAGAGGCTTAGATAAGTGTATGATCACCAATACCCTCAAAACATTTCCCCACCCATTGCCATCATCCTGAGTCTCCACCTCCAATACCTCTCCTACAGTGGCTCCAGTCATTGTCCCCCTCTCTCTGTTCGTACACACCAGAGGCAACTTAGACATTTGGACCTACATCCTCTCCTTCGAGAAATCCATCTTTTGTGGAGGCAGATAACCATTGAATGGCAATAAAAAAAACATGTAATCGTCAAAGAGCCATGGCCTGCCATCCATGACCTTCAGCTTATCAGCTTGGTTAGCAAACTGAAGAACAGAGACATTCATACCCTCCTCCTTGAACCTGACTTTTTGACTTATGAGCCAAACCTTCCCCATAGTGCCTTCCAGCACCACTGAGCTCAACTTTCTCTCCATCCAAACCTTCCCCACCACACTACAGTCACCTTTGTTTCTCAGTTCCTCCGAAACTCCATCTCCCACCTCAATATTGAAAGATTCTTCCTCCGTCAATCGCAACTTCTCCCACCTTTCCTCGAGCTCATTCATCATTCCCAACCTCCAACCACCGCAGGATCCAGTAATTGCCACCTAAAAACCTTTACATCCCCACTCAGTAACCCTTTTTACCTTCTACACCACCACACGCCATGCCCCAATTCCTTCCCACCACTCGATTCTGTTTGATAAAAAATGGACCCCACCCTTTACCTCTATTTTTCTCAAGAGAAGACTATATTTTTCCTGTATTAGTTTCCTCTTTGAATCTTGACTAGTCAAATGATTATCTATTGATCTTAGTATTGGAATTCTACACTACTAATTTTAATATAATTATTTTATATTAAAAAAGGCGATGCAGCCAATCACAGTAGTGGAGTATGCAAAGAATACGCAAAAGTAACTGCACATAGAGTTTTTGAGCAAAAATATCTAAAGTTGGACAAGTATTTCAACCTGATGGTAAGACCTATGATCGTTGGAAAAGTTAATGCGATGAATTCAAATTCAATCTTCTGTTTCCCAACAAATCAAATATTAGCACGACACATTTTGATTAATACGGCACGACACATTTCGATTAAATATTAGCATCAAAGTGTGATTAATACGTATAAATTGCAGTTAGTTTCTATCAAATTAACATAATATTCATTATTATTAATGGCTTGGTAAGGAAGCTGATGGTATTTTTATTTATAAAATGCATATAGATCATGCATTGTACTACACTTAACTAGCTTCAACATTGTAGTGCTCAAAAAACTTTTTCTAGAACTATTATACAATATTGGGCAAAAATTAGAATAGTCTTCCGAATACTCAGTGATCTTGTAGTACTTAGTTTTTGGTTCTTCTTAAATTTTGACCATACAAGTGGACCTCACGACGGTTGAGTGGTTGAACTGGTCTTGCATTCATCTCAGCATACTGCAATTAAGTAAATCATAAAATTTAGAATGTTAGAAGCTATGTTTTTTGGTCATGTAGCTAACGAACTAAACTAATGACTCATCAACTCTTTAATTTCATTGTGCTTTTTGCCTGAAGATTGTAAAATAAAAGGATATATATATATATTACACCTCCATCTGACTTTTGTGTAATGTATACACATCGAAATTCTACTAGCTCCTGTCATATTGTGATGATCATGTGATATTATACATCAATCCTTAATTTTTTTTTTAAAAAAATAAGAATTGATATAATTTTTAATGCGTAATGTCACGTCATCACAATGTGATGAAAATAGAACGAGAGTGTGGTATAAAACACATCTCTTTGTTATTATATATTTTTTTTTAATAAAAAATTTGATCTGTTGAGGGTCAATATTATATGAACACAATGGGATGAGAATGGGACAAGGATCTAATACATAACACAAATGATTATATATAAATAGCTAGATGAAAACAGTTTTGTTACTTACATCATGGACCACCTCTCTGAGTCCTTACCTGAGGGTGGATTTTAAATATAATCAAATATTATCAAATGTCTCATTCTAGCCTAACAAAAAACTCATGAAGAATTTACAAATTAAGGAGATGACTAGGTTTAACAGGGGCTTTACCTTCTTATTGATTATCCAAGTAACACCATATTTTTAAAAATTTTGAATTTAAAAATTTTTTTTTTGAGTTTATTCTTTTTAAATTAATTCAATTTTTTTTTATCATTATTCATATATTAAATATTTGATAAAAGAAAAAAATAATAAAAATTAAAAAAATTATAATGTGTGGAGATTGTGTAAATAGTAAGAAATTGTCTAGATTTTTTCTTAATTACAATTGAGATTTGAATAGTCGGATGAAAAACATGTCTTGCACGTATATACTTGCGTTATTGCATGTATACATTCCTCGTGATCAGATCGTCTACTTTCAAGCATAACTAAATTTGAGACCTACTCCTTTTAAAGTTGAAAAATGTTATTTGTAGTTACGAAAAATTTACAAAAAAAAATTTATTTTTTCACATGTCAGTTATTGATGATATGTTAAAAATTACAAAATTTGAAATTCAAAATTTAAATTTGAAAATAAAACTGACAAAATGAGTCTTGTAATTAGTAAAAGTGTAAGTAAAAATTATAAGTATATGTAACACTACTCTTTTAAGTTATAATCCATATCTTTTGATTAGTAGGTATCTAGTACTATTTTTCACACAAATTGATAAACACAATTAATCTATATCGATGGACGAGCTTCTTGTGCCTGCCTGTATGCCGGCGAAGAAACAACCTGGCCACGTTGCATGGATTGTTGGCCAACCGACCTCAAGACTCAAGGAAACGTTTTCCACCCACCTGCGTAGGAGAAAGTGGCGGAGACAGGGAGTCTAGCATCAACCCAGGCCCCCAAAAAAATATAGCCAACTCTGACTTCTGGCTTGTAAATTTCACTGGCAGGCGCGCCAGTGGTCGTTGGCCCCCATTTCCACCGAGAAAGAGCAAGTGGCAGTCTAGCAGATCAAATAGGGTAGCTGGCAAAAAAAAAAAAAAATAAATAAATAAAAAAAAAAAAAACAACAATATGCAATTGCGAAAACTACCTGCTGCAGATAAGCAATTACGACCATAATTCAAAATCAGTGGGAAATATACATTTCCAGCGATTTTATAATCGCTGCAATTGAGTTTTCGGTTTTTAATATGCAATTACGGCGATCAAAAGCAGCGATTTACAAATCGCTGCATTTAGATATCCAAAACCGAAAACTCAATTGCGGCGATTGCAGAATCACTGTCAATAGACAATTATAGCGATTTTATAATCGCCGCAATAAAGTTTTCAAAACAGATTGGTCACATGCATCGATGTGCACCTAACGCTAGAAAGGTTTATTTGCGGCGATTTTAATACTTTTAGCGACGGTAAAAAATCGCTGGAAAATCTTTTCCGGCGATTTAATGGGCAAACCGTACTTGTATTTACAGCGTTTCATTTAGAATTTCCAGCGAAAAAAAATTTCTGGAAAAGATAAATTTTCCCGGCAATTATTGGCTTCCGTTGGGGTAGATCAGAAGCAGAGAAATAATACCGGCGAACATGCAGCAATTTATAAATCGCTGGAAAAGATCAATAGCAGATTTTAAGGGCTTTTCCCAGCAAAAATAATTGTTAGAAAAAGTCACTTCCCTTGTAGTGCGTGTCTTATAATATCTTTACTAATTATATTATTATTATATGACATACATCATGACGCTTATTCAATAGATTTATTAACAATTAGACCCACGGCCAAGCCAATTTCAATGAAAATTGAGGTTCATCAAGCAAAGGATAGAGTATGGTTAATTTGGGTCTAGTTTCAACATGAAAGAGTAAATAAATTTATTGGATGAAGAACACATGTTTCATTATCCTATTATGAAATAATTAAGCGTCCTATAACTAATATTGAATCAAATTTCAACAAGATCAAATTGGCCGGCCGGCCAGATCAAATAATTCTCAACATAAAGGAAGTATCCGTCTGAAAAGCCAATGGTTTAGATCCCAAAGTTAAAAGTATTATAAAGTTAAAAAAAATTTAATATAACTTTTTAGTTTCAAAAAATGGTACTGATTTTTTTTTAATTTGTAAAAGTTCTAATAATTAGGAAATGATTAGATGAAAAAACTGAATATTTGAAATTGATAAGTGTTAAGTGTTTAAGTGATGTTTGGGAAGAAAATTGTGAGAAGTTTTGAAAATTTCTCATCTTATCTCATTATCCAAATGTATCCTAAGAGCAAATCGTAGTGCAACTCTGCCGCTTAGATTTGACCACTGGTGTGTCTCTAGTGCAAATTGTACTTTTTTTTCTTTCTTTCTTTCAAACATTATTAAAAAAATTTAAAAAAACATCAATACATTAAGTAAACAAGAAATTAAAAAACTAAAGTAAAATATATGAGCGATATAGTATAAGAACAAATTTCTACACCTGCGCAAGCATGCAGCATGCTTGGCGGGTCTTAATTAGGACCGGTACTTTGTCTCTTTTAGACTAAACTTTCTTTATCCCAAGTTGTCTTCTTTTATTTTAATTGAATTGCAATACCTTCCATTTGACTGTATTCTAAGCCTTTGTTACGTTTTATATTTTGACGGTTAGTGTAACCTAACATTAGCTGTAGTAGTGAAATAAAACTAAGTTGGAGCGCCTTAATTATTAATATCTTGGGTTGATGGCCTTAAAGTTAGAAAATTCATAGGAAGATGAATCGAAGTTAATTCATTTGATCTGAATAGTCGATGGTAGGAATATATTAGGTTCACATTTGAGACAAATTGTTAGGAGCCTAAATAATCAATTCTCCTACGTATAATCACTTTTATATATTTTTTACGCACATATGATAGAACTTAATATTTATTTTATATTAAAAAAAATGATGCAACTAATTCCATAACGGAGTACGTAAAGAATACGTAAAACGGACTATTCTTCCTATTTTAATAAATGAAATCGATGGAGTACTCATACCCAGATCATAACATTAATTAATGTGTAAAGTTTGTAATTATGTGGACGTACACAAGCATGAACATCGTTACCTTCTCGGCCTATAGGTTAAACAAATTGACTTTTGCTGCATGGGGGGTACCAAATCTGACTTTGAAACTTACTATGAATTAGGTAGGCCTGCAACCCGAGCTCAAATGCCGGGTCTGTGTCCGACCCAACCCGAACATCATCCATTTACGGTGACAACCCGATCCGAACCGGTCCTTCAAAACAAAGTCGGGTCGAACCCGTATGGCCCGACTAAAAAAAAAAAAGCTTGGAATATACTCCCCTCTTTCTTCTTCATCGGCAGAGGGACCTTTAAGATCAAAGCTTCAAGTTCCAAATCTTATCTACAGTATCCATCATACAGCTCGCTTCCTTCCCATTTTACATTTTCTTGGAAAGCAAACAACAAGTTAAAACCTGATCCAAAGCATTACATTTATTTTCTTTGCTCTCATCAATGGCGGGTTCAACCCACTGTTTATTGAAATATCATAATCGAATCTCCGAGCGGTCGAAGTCACTATAATCTTTTAAAAGAAAGACCAAACCTTTTTATAAACAACAATCCGATTACGTCCTTTGGAGAAAGGGAAAGAGGGAAAGAGGGGGGATCAGACGGGGACATCAACGACGTCATTTTGGGAGTTCTGGTGGTGTAGGGCGAGAGGGAGGTCCATTGAGACGTCGTCTTCATCGTCGTCGGGGTCGGTGGTAGTGACATTGAGGCAGGAAAAGCGCTCGAGGGAGTAGAAAAAGGCAGAGACCACCCAGCTCGCCACCTGGTCCAGCGTCTCTCTCGATATGATTATGTTGCTATTCTCCTCCATCTTCCCTTTCTTGTTCCTCTTTTGGGCTCATCTCGGAACTGCCCTGCACGATAATCACATGTATACGCCATGGCCAGGAGAATCATGTCTTTCGCAATGCAACGGGCCTGGATAATCTCATATATCGGTTTCTTCGGTTTCGACCGATGTAATATGTAGCCAACCCGTTGTTTCACATGACCTGATGAACCCGCTTTTTTTCGAGTAGGTCAATAACGGGTCTAGCAGACGGATTGGCCAAGGGCCTTTTATGCACAGCCCTAGAATTAGGTACGTACACGGACAATAAATTCATGCGCATGCATGACGTTTTATCTACTACCACGTGAATAATCGATTCGTTGAAGGCTTCGCTGACAAGAACATACCGGGAAAATGGGAATAAAATATGAGCATGCGCGCAATTCCCCGGCGATCAGACGTGATTTGGGTTTTAATTTCAGAGCAAGAGCAATGCTACCAACCTCTCGAGACTCTACAAGTCATATTTTTTAAAATTTAAAATTTTTAAAATTTTTTTTGATTTTATTCTTTTGAAATTAATTCAATTTTTCTATCATTATTCATATATTAAATATTTGATAAAAGAAAAAAATAATAATAATTAAAAAAATATAGTGTGTGGAGATTGTGTAAATAGTAAGAAATTGTCTAGATTTTTTCTTAATTACAATTGAGATTTGAATAGTCGGATGAAAAACGTGTCTTGCACGTATATACTTGCGTTATTGCATGGATACGTTCCTCGTGATCAGATCATCTACTTTCAAGCATAACTAAATTTGAGACCTACTCCTTTTAAAGTTGAAAAATGTTATTTGTACTTACGAAAAATTTACAAAAAAATTTATTTTTTCACGTGTCAGTTATTGATGATATGTTAAAAATTACAAAATTTGAAATTCAAAATTTAAATTTGAAAATAAAACTGACAAAATGAGTTTTGTAATTAGTAAAAGTGTAAGTAAAAATTATAAGTATACGTAACACTACTCTTTTAAGTTATAATGCATATTTTTTGATTAGTAGGTATCTGGTAATATTTTTCACACAAACTGATAAACACAATTAATCTATATCGATGGACGAGCTTCTTGTGCCTGCCTGTATGCACGGCGAAGAAACAACCTGGCCACGTTTCATGGATTGTTGGCCAACCGGCCTCAAGAGTCAAGGAAACGTTTTCCACCCACCTTGCGTAGGAGAAAGTGGTGGAGACAAGGAGTCTAGCATCAACCCCATGCCCCCAAAAAAATATAGCCAACTCTGACTTCTGGCTTGTAAATTTCATTGGCAGGCGAGCCAGTGGTCGTTGGCCCCCATTTCCACCAAGAAAGAGCAAGTGGCAGTCTGGCAGATCAAATAGTGTAGCTGGCATAAAATAAAAATAAAAACAATATGCAATTGCGAAAACTACCTGCTGCAAATATGCAATTGCGACCATAATTCAAAATCGCTGGGAAATATACATTTCCAGCGATTTTATAATCACTGCAATTGAGTTTTCGGTTTTTAATATGCAATTACACCAATCAAAAGCAGCGATTTACGAATCGCTGCATTTAGATATTCAAAACCGAAAACTCAATTGAGGCGATTCCAGAATCGCTGGGAATAGACAATTATAGCAATTTTATAACGCCACAATAGAGTTTTCAAAACAGATTGGTCACTTGCAGTGATGTGCACCTAACGCCAAAAAAGTTTATTTGCGGCAATTTTAATAGTTTTAGCGACGGTAAAAAATCGCCGGAAAATTTAATAGGCAAACCGTACTTGTATTTACAGCGTTTCATTTGGAATTTCCAGAGAAAAAAAAATTTCAGAAAAGATAACTTTTCCCGGCAATTATTGGCTTCCGTTGGGGTAGATCAGAAGCAGAGAAATAATACCGGCGAACATGCAGCAATTTATAAATCGCTGGAAAAGATCAATGGCAGCGATTTAAGGGCTTTTCCCAGCGAAAATAATCGCTGGGGAAAGTCACTTCCCTTGTAGTGCGTGTCTTATAATATCTTTACTAATTATATTATTATTATATGACACACATCAGGACGCTTATTCAATAGATTTATTAACAATTAGACCCACGGCCAAGCCAATTTCAATGAAAATTGGGGTTCATCAAGCAAAGGATAGAGTATGGTTAATTTGGGTCTAGTTTCAACATGAAAGAGTAAATAAATTTATTGGATGAAGAACACATGTTTCATTATCTTATTATGAAATAATTAAGCGTCCTATAACTAATATTGAATCAAATTTCAGCAAGATCAAATTGGCCGGCCGGCCAGATCAAATAATTCTCAACATAAAGGAAGTATCCGTCTGAAAAACCAATGGTTCAGATCTCAAAGTTAAATATATTATAAAGTAAAAAAAAATTTAATATAATTTTTTAGTTTTAAAAAATGGTATTGATTTTTTTTTTAATTTGTAAAAGTTGTAATAATTAGGAAATGATTAGATGAAAAAACTGAATATTTGAAATTGATAAGTGTTAAGTGTTTAAGTGATATTTGGGAAGAAAATTGTAAGAAGTTTTGAAAATTTCTCATCTTATCTCATTATCAAAATATATCCTAAGAGCAAATGGTAGTGCAACTATGCCGCTCAGATTTGACCACTGGTTTGTCTCTAGTGCAAATTGTACTTTTTTTTTCTTTCTTTCTTTCAAACATTATTAAAAAAAATCTAAAAAAACATCAATACATTAAGCAAACAAGAAATTAAAAAACTAAAGTAAAATATATAAGCGGTATAGTATAAGAACAAATCTCTACACCTGCGCAAGCATGCAGCATGCTTGGCGGGTCTTAATTAGGACCGGTACTCTGTCTCTTTTAGACTAAACTTTATTTTTCCCAAATTGTCTTTTTTTATTTTAATTGAATTGCAATACCTTCCATTTGACTGTATTCTAAGCCTTTGTTCCGTTTTATATTTTGACGGTTAGTGTAACCTAACATTAGCTGTAGTAGTGAAATAAAACTAAGTTGGAGCGCCTTAATTATTAATATCTTGGGTTGATGGCCTTAAAGTTAGAAAATTCATAGGAAGATGAATCGAAGTTAATTCATTTGATCTGAATAGTCGATGGTAGGAATATATTAGGTTCACGTTTGAGACAAATTGTTAGGAGCCTAAATAATCAATTCTCGTACGTATAATCACTTTTTCATATTTTTTACGCACATATGATAGAACCTAATATTTATTTTATATTAAAAAAAATGATGCAACTAATTACATAACAGAGTACGTAAAGAATACGTAAAATGGACTATTCTTCCTATTTTAATAAATGAAATCGATGGAGTACTCATACCCAGATCATAACATTAATTAATGTGTAAAGTTTGTAATTATGTGGACGTACACAATAATGAACATCGTTACCTTCTCGGCCTATAGGTTAAACAAATTGACTTTTGCTGCATGGGGGTACCAAATTTGACTTTGAAACTTACTATGAATTAGGTAGGCCTGCAACCCGAGCTCAAATGCCGGGTCTGTGTCCGACCCAACCCGAATATCATCCATTTACGATGGCAACCCGATCCGAACCGGTCCTTCAAAACAAAGTCGGGTCGAACCCGTATGGCCTGGCCACCTTGCTAGAACTCGTTTTCAATTTGTCAACTATACAATATTTCGTAAACCAAGAAAACGGAATTTGTAAAATCCGTTTTGAATTCTCCGAAAGGCTTTTGTCAGTTTTGGCTTTGTAAAATGCTATGTCTACTTACCGTGCTGTTCTGCAGAGAGAAATTTTGGGAATATGGTCATTTTTTCAGGCATTAATATGGGACATTTGTGTAGTTCACAAGAAATTCATGATATATGCTGTTAGGTAAAAGAGAGAGAATAAATATAAATTCATTTATCATCAAAACAAATGAGAACAGCACGTGTGCTTGCTGCTCCCCATGTCAAATATGATCAGTAAAAATAAGTAAGAGAAAAAAAGAAGAAGATTTCTTTATGTTAATGAAATACATGCACAATGCAAAGGACGTAAATATGATTTATAATAGCTTATATATATATATATATAATAAGTGATCGATTTGACTATCTACTATGTCAAGTTTAGTAGGATCATAAAATAGCAGTACTAAAATCTATACAGTAGTAAGGGTGGACTGTGGGGCTCTGCGACCTGTAACACCCCACTTAAAAATACCTTAGGCCTCAACCCTACAAATTTTAGAGCTTGATTGGTTCTGGGTACTCTCTTTTCTTACATATGCGCCAAACCTTCCCCATAGTACCTTTCAGCACCACTAAGCTCAACTTTCTCTCCATCCAAACCTTCCCCACCACACTACAGTCACCTTTGTTTCTCAGTTCCTCCGAAACTTCATCTCCCACCTCAATATTGAAAGATTCTTCCTCCGTCAATCGCAACTTCTCCCACCTTTCCTTGAGCTCGTTCATCATTCCCAGCCTCTACCCACTGCAAGATCCAGTAACTACCACCTAAAAACCTTTGCTTCCCACTAAGTAACCGTTTTTGCCTTCTGCACCACCACACGCCACGCCCCAATTTCTTCCCACCACTTGATTATGTTAGAATAAAAAATGGACCTCACCCTTCACCTCTATTTTTCTCAAGAGAGAAAAAAAGAGAGAAGACTATATATCTTTTTCCTCTATTAGTTTCCTCGTTGAATCTTGACTAGTCAAATGATTA